>JAGDQP010024423.1:0-13520 GCA_022664845.1 Lepisma saccharinum | reverse complement strand
TTATTTCCATGTTCGGAATCTCGTGAGGTGATTTTTGTCGGTGTTATTTTGCAACACCCTGTATAACTAATATGATTATGGTATTAATTGTTCTTAGCATACTTTATATATACGCATGATCATACGATAATAACAGAGTCTGAGGTTTCCTTTTGTTTCCATAACAGATATACCTCTAAAACCATTCATTATTTGCTTTTGCTTGAGTCATTATTCATCTAACTCCGACATTTTAAAGCACTGTCATGCTTGTTACAAGGAGTGTGAAGGGCGAAGAGAAACAGCTTCACCTGTCACTTCTTAATCGATGAATGTTTTACCGATTAACATAAAAGTGTTGGAGATAGAAAAAGCTGACAAGGTTTCCAAGGTAGAGGGAGAAACAGTGTTGTATAGCTTATTCGTGTAATATACTTCCGTAGTTAAACAAAGCTGTTGAATTTATTTCTACTTAAGAGAATCTACATGTTCATTCCCCATTTTTTATTACTAGTACTGGAAGATGAGTAAGTTCAATTACGTTTATGTCCATTAGGCATCTTTAGCTTTGCCGAAATAGGGCAGAGAAGAAAATATGAGAAGAAAGTCGTCGATCAGAGCCTAGTTTGAAGGTATCATTCGGTACTAGGCTACGCGAGTGAGGAAAACCCAAAAAGAAAAAAACCTTGCCAGAATTGCTGGATACTGGACTCAAACTTGGTATCTTCCGAGTACGAAGTCAACCTACCCATTCTCGTGGTCAATTTCACGTGTCATTTTCTCGTATAGGATTAGAGTTACGCCAAAACAATGTCCAAGAGTCTTGTTAGCTTTTTGCCTCTTATTTTTCATCTTTTTACTCTAGACATACAACTCTTGCATCAAGTAATGACGAACCAAATTGCAATAACTTAAAGACAAAGTGTTTGCAAATATCAGGGGTGCCAGGTCGTAAATGCATTAAAACATTTAAAACAAGATGTGAGTAGCGGTACCGATATTTTACCGGCACGTGTAGTGATATAATGTGCAATCAAACTATCATATTCACTAACACTATTATATAATAAAATTCTGAAACACGGAGTATTTCATGAAAGATGGAAAAATGTCTATGTTACGCCCGTCTTCAATTCCGGTAACAAGATAGGTGTTTTAAACTATCGTCCTATATCTATCCTTCCACTGTTTTCCAAGGTCTGAGTAATTAGTATATGATTATTTGTATCTTCAACTGTATTTGAAGATCTCCCCCTATCAACATGGTTTTGTCATGGAACGATCAACAATAACCAATTCGGCAGTATTCACGGATGTCCTGGCAAATTCTTCTAATAAAAGAGGACAAGTTGATGTCATTTATACTGACCTATCGAAGGCATTCGACTCAATACACCACGACATATTATTGGATAAATTAAAGAATTACGGAGTTAATGCAATATTGCTGAAATTATTTGTTAGTTATTTGAGAAGTAGAACTCAATGTGTTACTTTAAATGGTGTGTTATTCCATACTTATCCAGTTGGATCAGGTGTACCACAAGGCTCTCACTTAGGTCTTCTCCTTTTCTTGGTATTTATAAACGATCTTCCATCCGTATTAAAGCATTCCTTTCCTCTCTTATTTGCTGACTATTTTAAAACATTTTTCGAGAAAAAAACAAATGATGATTATCAACTTCTCCAATCGGACGTTAATGCACTCAACAAGTGGTGTGATAATATGTATTTTAAGGTTAATGTCAAAAAGTGGAGAATTGTTAGTTTCACAAATAAGAAAAACATAACTTTTAATTATAGTATCAATGACCAAAATGTAGAAAGAGTGACTGAAATTAATGACCTAGGCATAATTTTCTCATCCAATCTGTCATTTAGAAAGCGTATTGACTCATTACTAAGAAGAGCTTATAAAACAATAGGTTTCATAAGGCGTAATTCTTTGTTTAATTTCTCAGCTCAAACTTCACTAAAATTATATTATGCTTTAGTGAGATCTCTTTTACAATACGGCAGTTTTATCTGGTCCCCACATCAAAAGACATATCAAACATAAATTGAAAATATTCAAAAGAAATTTCTCAAATGGGACTGTATCAAAAATATAAGAAATGAAGTACACAAGATGACTCCTACGACCATCTATGTAAAATATTAAATGTGACAACACTCAAGAATAGACGAGACATAACTGACGGTATAATATTTACAATTTTTTTTTAATTGATCCGTTGACTGTATTTATTTGGTTGCTAATTTATGTTTTTATGTATCAAGGCGAGGAGTCAGACTGACACCTCTATTTTATCGTAAGGGTTCAATCTCCATATTTCACCTTTGATTCGTACGCAGAGGTTGTATAATGATGATATTGTGAAGGCTGATGTTGATATTTTCAATATGTCTCTAAGTGAATGTAAAGGCACTTAATATCTCACGTAGCTGACTAAAACAGTGGAAGTTCATATTGTTTGTATATTTATGTATATTGGTTGCTCATGTATGTGTATATAGATTTCTTATATGTTTATGTATATTGATAATGTATACTTTTTGATTATACTGTATGTCCATTTCTTTCGAACTTTTGGTTCTGTAGTGGACAAATACATAAATAAATAAAAGTAAATAAATAACTCACTATTTGGTTTGTTGGAATATTCCAGCATAGCCAAAAATGGCCGCTTTTAAGATGGTGGTCATAGTCATCATACAATCCAAGCATGTATCACATTCACATCCTGTCCAGTATCCATTAATAGGCATTTGTTTTCAATTTATGTAACGGTTTATAAAAGAAAAGGCGTTTTCCGTCCTCTGTATTCGATTTACTTGCTCTGTACGTTCCATTTTTCTCTTGCCCCTCTGTTGTTTGTTGACGAAAGGACTTATAATTTTGGTTGTGTAGGTTTACTTAGGCACTATATCCACATAAGAATTTTGTTCAAAATCGGGATCTGTCACTTGGTGAGTGTTCCTTGTCAGAGTGCCAGGCGTGGGAGCCATATATATATATAGCATATGCGGCTTCCCATAAAGAAATTGCCAATATGCTACCATCTGTTGCTTTTAACTCGAACTATTTCCACAGTTCAGCTCACATGAGTGTAACCATTGTATTTCTGTAATCAACATGTAAAAAACACATGAGGATTACCATTGTTTTCTCCCATGCCCTTCAAATATGTTGTAAGAACGCCCAACACAAGCTAAAGTAATACTCACTCTTGTGTTAGGCCAGTGTAAAAGTGAACAGAAGGGAGCAAATCCAGTTTAGGGCACGCAAAGTCAAGCTAATCTAACATAATGTATGATAATATAATCTAACGTAATCTATAAGAAACTAATCCAGGCTAATTTAACATAAATAATTCAGAAGGGCTGAGTGATTTTTTTAGTGGAATTAAATGAGAAAGTTCCAACTCAACGACCATACAACAGCGTTCAGACATTTTAGTACTGTAAACACATTTTTACTGAATATCATCTTAGTCTGCAAAACACGTTACCAACAAAATATTAATTACAACATCTTTGTATTGACAATAAAGCATTTGTTGTAGCATATCTTCTAGCATGCATATGTTATAGTATTCAAACTAGTGATGCAAAATTTTCGGAAAAGCTTATCGGCGGAAAAAATTGTGAAAAAATATTTTGTTTTTCACTTTTCTCGTGCCACGTTGGACAATAACTTTTTTTGCTATATTGGGGCATCTAACATTATTTGAGCATATGTTAAAATGTTAGTTTTAATTACAAATATAAATTTAGAATAATATCTCTATTGTGACTTCCTGTAACAAAATAGTAACGTCACTATATTTCAACCGATTCCAACTTACAGCCAACTTCATATAATCTGTTAATATGGGAAGAATGTAATGCAGCGGAATTCTATTTTCTCTTTCTTGTTTTATTTAAATAATATCGAGATGTATGACAACGTTCTGACAACGGAACAGCACTCCCGAAGGTCCACCATAGGCGATCAGAATGGCTGCAACACGGCGAGACAGAGAGGGGGTGATTCTTTGCATGTCCTCCTGGGGGTATGACAAGCCATGCGTCTTCGACACGATGCCACAGCTCATCAACTGTAACTGGTGGAGGTTGTTGGCGTAAGGCGTTGTGCAATCATGGATCAGGCGTGTTCAATCAGCAAGAGATCAGGTAAGCGCGCCGGCCAGAGAATCAGGAGAACACTGTGTCCAGTCAGGAAGGCTAGGATATCATGTGCTACATATAGGTGCGCGTTACCCTGCCAGAATGTGGTCCCCGGCAGGGATTGCACTAAACGGAAACAACCGGCTGCAACACACTGTCGATGTACCGCTGGCTAGTCACATGTCCGTCAGTGCGTAGGAGACACGAACGGGCACGGAATCCAATGGAACTCAACGCCATAACACCAGGTGCCAGACCGACATGACGATGGAAAATTCAGGCATCGCCCAGCTTAGTGTCCAGGTACTGCCAGATACGGATGTGGCTATTGTGATGTTCTAGGCAGAAGCGAGATTCATCTGAAAAGAGGATGTTCTACCATTCGGCCCTCCATGCACGATGTTTTTCACACCATTGTCGTCGCTCATATTTATGCTGTACAGTCAAAGAAAGCCATGTGAACATGCCCTTCTGTTCCAGACGACGTGGAACTGCTCGCGGAGACACTGGGCGCTGTGCAACATCCGCCAGTGCGTGCACCAGTGTTCGATGCGCCAGACATACGCACACACCGATTGTCCTCGCGGCCTGTGGTATGGTGCTGTCGTTGGAGTCCGGCATGTCGTTGCGTAGTGAATTCGTGGATCCATCGTGTCCATATGCGCTACATTGTGGACGCAGTCCGTCCAATACGGGCACCAATGTCGCGGAAGAATAAAGACGTTTCGGCACTCATGAAGACAATTTTACGTCATCAATATCTTGAACCCTACATTCAAAATTACAAAAATAAATGTAACGGAAACAAAGGCGGTGAAATCCAACTCTTCAAAGTCAACAGTATTGTTAATATGCCTACACAATATTGCCGATAGTTGTCTGTATTTGCCGGAGTATAGGGGGCACCGGCGTATAAGACGATTTTTGAGGACGATTTTCGAGGGGGAAAAAGTGCGTCTTATACGCCGGCATACGTAATTGCACAATTAAATACAATTCTCTTAGAATAGTTTTAGAGTTCTTATATATATAAAACAATATAAAACAGATAAAAATGTCACCTCAAATGTATTTCAAACAACTGGGATAAATATGTTACGATTTTGTATGTTATATGAATGTCATGGTTAGAAAAAACTTATTGAACGCTACTCTGAATATAATACGTGCTATTCTAAATTACAATATATAACTAAGAGATTTATTGCTTTATTAGTTATCAGATAAATGTTCGAAATATTTAATTGTAAAGTAATATGACTAAGAGATCAATTTTGTTAAGGAACACCATTTTATTATCTTATTCTATTCATAGCACCAGTAATACAAAAATGCATTATAAATTACTCTATTTGATTATTCTGAAATCAAATGATAATCCGACAGTTGGTATATATTTTTAACAATATTTTCGCTAGCTCATATGGTTTCGTTGCATGAACCACGCGGACAGCGAGTACATGTAAAGTCGGCCTTAAAATAATAAAGGGGCTTTACCAGGAACGTAACTAGTCTATTTTCCGTCAGGGGAAAGAACTCGCTTTGGCTCCCCATTCCCCAACGACTAACCAAACCAAATTTCTCTCCGACAACACTTGATGTCGCCACTACACTAATTCTACTATTCCAATTTTGTTCAACTTAGATTGTAAATGCTTGGTTTGAAAGGTAAATATATTAATTTGAAGTATTTTTTTCATTTTTCGTACAAGATAAAATGCCAAATTAATTCTCAGATACTTCATTGGCAAATAATCTGAGAGTAGCATGCTTGGTATATTATTTCACAGTAATCACACTTTACCGAGTGGCCTAGCTCAGATGGTAGAACATAGTTTTTTGTGACAAATCTTAAACCAAAAATGTAAATAAAGAAGAACACTGGTAATAAGCACACAGGTTGTATAAAGAAGCTCCTCAGTGAATGTTAAAAGATGTAAAAACGTCGTTCAAGAGTGTAGATAACTGGTCCATCATATATTCACCATTAAGTATTATATTATTTTGTAAAGCACAAATGTAATACGTCTCGTATTATAATTAACGCTGTAGATCACCCCCGCCATCTTGGTACGCACCTCCCATTGATTTACACGGGAATTGTTTTACTCATTTTATGCCTCTCGGATGTAGAATATTTAAGTTCTGCTTTCACAAAATTTGTCTTGGTGGTTATTTTGACTCTTGTATAGTTTTGGTTTGTGAAGTTTCTCCAAATATATAATTATAATGTATTATTAATAGTTTGCTATATAATTCACCACATGTTAACGGGAAGTTATACTGTTTCGTGTGTAAAATATTGCATTTCTATAAAATAGCATGAGTAAAAGAGAACATGACGATAAACTGGGCGAAAACAGAAGTTAAAACTATACTCCCGAAAAGTATAAGACGAGTAAAACAATTCCCATGTTAATCAATGGAAAGTGCGTACCAAGATGGCGGGGGTGATCTACAGCCTTAAGTTTATTTTACCGAATCATCAAGATAAAAGCTGAATACTCATCGCAATAGAAATGTTGTTGTTTTAGTGTAGTGATCTGAAATGTTGCGAAATACTCCTCGTGATTTTTATTCCTTTATATTAGGCCTATCCACTTTTATTCCATAACCTGTGGATCCTTTTTAAACTGTTCACAACTGAAGATGGTGCTGTGAGATCACCGAAAGTGCCCTTGTTTATATTTATATTGCGGTAAGTATCAGCTTTTATCTTGTTGATTCGATATATCATCATCACAACTCACTCTAACTTGGAAGTTTATTTTACCATTTCTGAAGTAAACTAACCCAACTTTACTTAAAATCAGTGATAAGAATAGTGGACCAGTTATCAACACCCTTCAAAAAGCTATCAGAAAACAATTGAAGGATTTCACCGAACAACGCTGTATGGGCACATTTTGGAATGATTTGGGTTAGCAGTGGAATCACTAGATGGAACATGAGTGTGGCAGTCGCATGCTACAAAACTTGTCTCTCTACATAAGAAAGTATGTTTGCTCTGAGCGGAAAAATGCGTTTTTCTAGAAACCACTGAAATGTGCCATACGGCGTTGTTCGGTGGAACACTTCAATTAGTTAGTATGCGTCTTTGAACAGTGAGTACAAAGGTCGGCCATAATTAGAGGTGTTCTCTATGCTTAAGAGGTACTTCCATGTGCTTAAGTGATACTAATACTTCTCTGTACTTAAGTATTAACATGAAAACCACCAAACCTGAAGTTACTAATGTGTGTGGTGGACCAGCTATCTACATCCTTGCTTAAACTCTAACGTAAGGAGTATCATTGTAGTAGAAGGAAAGAAAAATGCATATATCCTAAAATACTTTACTTCCTCCTTTTATTGTTGTGGAAATCTGAGCTCGCTTAGAAAATACCAATGGTGTCTCCTTATTACGAAACTGGAAGTAAAACTTGATCTCAGAGACAAAGATTTGATGAGCTCCGAAGTAAACACCTGATTTCGAGTAACTTTGTTAATAGTTCTTTCGCGTATTTCTGTGCGTCCTACAATAACGCATTCACTTCACACATTATGCATTTAGCTCCTTTTATATTGATTTTGATTTCTGAGCTGAATATAATAAAAATATTTGCTCAGTTTCACGCCCCTTGAATTCTGCGCTCGGGGCATATGCCCCGTCTGCTCCTCCCTAGTTACGCCCCTGGGCTCGACAACTTTGTTCTAAGAGGTAGCAAAAATTACTTCTTGTAAAAAAAAAAAAAACTTTGATTGGAAATAAAACTGCACTTGGCAACATTGTTTTAGAAATTCTATCTTCCACTTTGTATGAAAGTGTGTGCAAGAAATTGGAAATCTGTCAATTGATTGGAGAGAGAAAAGCCTCTCTCTCTGTTTCATTTTTTTTTCAAAAACTTGTTTGTTAATAAAAAAAGAGGAGTGTCGGACGCAGACGTAGTACTCCTGTGTACGCTATATTGTGTATCTACAGGAAAGAGTGGAGGAAAAAAGGACAGATCTTGAAAGGAGTTAAATGTCGGTCACTTAGAAGCGAGGCAGCTAGTCAAACAAAAGACTGTCACTGTCACGCAGGCTATTGTGGTTTGTTTCTCATTTTCTCGCTTGAGCTCTGCCACTTCGTTTCGCTTGTCACTTGTTTTTTTGTCTTTAAAACGCAAGTTAACATTTGTTTTGTAGACAGTTCATTTCAAGTGTTAGTGTTTAGTCATGAATTCCTGCAGAGCTACTCAGAAATTGCGTTGATAATGACAGAATATTTTTTTGTGAAGATTCAAGAAAAGGATTCTATTTTGAAAGTAGCTTAACTCAGAGAGGACGCGTATTTGATTTTCATTCATGGTTTTTGTTTCTTGGTCTTGATTGGTGGATTCTGAAGAACAATGCTATTACTGACTTATGTACCGGACAGAGATATGCTGTTGAAAACATTTTCAATTACCAATCGTCTGTCAGTGATCTTGCTATAGCGTAGTATTGACGGCAGCGACCGCGACAATGAAACCGCCCGTAACAATGCTATGTATATGTCTGTAAGTAGCAACTGGATACTGTATTTATTCGTTTTACAAGTTTCTGAATGTCAGATTTAGAAAGTTTTTTTAAGTAGATTAAATGCTCTAGTGATAGGTTTCTTATACTCTAACCACTTGGAAATATTAAAGTTATACTATCTTTACGTATTGTCCTTGTTTCGGAGGATTTTCTATTGTGACGTGAATATACCATAATCCTGTTACCGTTTAGATAATTTTACCTTTACCGTATTTTCATAGCGCATCATCTTCCTTCTTTCCCCCTAAATATAATGAACTGTCCCTCCCTTTTACAGTGACCATGTTAGAAAGTCTGTGCTCACCTCAAATACTTTAATTTTGTTATTCCTATAAGTCCAACTCAAATCTTGAAATATTTTTCCGTTTATTTGGTACCAGTGATTCTGCTAGGATTTTAATTTTGGGTGAATGTAAAGCCTAAACTAGAGGAGTGTAGAGACTGGTGGGGTTTCTATCGTTTTTAATAATAAAATATGTTAAAGTTATGGATATATTCTCGATAATTTGGTGGGATGATACCTCCTATTGTTGGGGTCTTCTAGAATTCCTGTTTGGAACTCAGCGTACTGTGAAAAGAAACAATTAGTACAAAAAAACTTTGTCGTTAAGAACAAATGAAGGAGTGGGGAAATCACTCTAAAAATACAAAAAATACCATATTCTCCTGAGAGATTATACTGTATATACCGTTTCTGAGATGTAAAAATCCTTCGCTTAGTTATTTCTTTGAAAGAAAACTTTGTTACCAACTTGTATTTTTTTTATTAGTGATTGTATGAGTGACTATAATCATGAAGTACAGGGTATCGGATTGTTCTAACAGTTTGGTTGATTTTTTTCGAAAGCAGTATGACAGCAGGGAATGTTTCTGTTTGACAATAGTTTTCTCTCAGATCTTAAATGAAAGACACCCATACTTATCCTTCTTTGTTTTGTTAAACTATGCGCCTCTAGAAATAGCCTGGTAATCCCGCATGCAGTACTTCTACACTATATTTACACATCTCTTTTCACAGTTTCTTGTACTCAGTATGTGTTACGAAAAGTATAGAGAGTGCGTTATATTTTACAACTTTTTTTTGTGCAGTTATCTATTACATGGTTATATTTAAAACATCGTGTACACCTCATACAACATGGCCCAATAAAAATGTTCACAAAATGTTTCGGTAAATCACTCAGTTCCTATATGACTGATGCTTCAAACGTCTTCAATATATCTCTAAGGATAAAAGTGACGAGTTTATCGTATTCTACCTAACTTAGTTTGTCCTATGACGTATACGACCTGCGTGTTCTATTCGCACTAATACTAACATATTTACTACTTTATTAGCCCCACAAACCACTTATTAACATGCAGTTATTATGATGGTCGAAACTGAGCCTTTTTTTCGACAACTTTGAACTCTAGGCTCGATTATTTTTTTCTTATGGTCCTATCTGAAAGGCTGACTTTACCGAATCAAAGGTTGATCCATCTCCGCATTGAAAGCAAACATCATTCAAGAATTTTAAGCAATTCTTTTAAATATGGTGAGCAGAAACTTCTAAAATATGGTGTGTAGTGTTCCATTCCTCCTGGACTCCAATTATGGTATTTTTGAATGTATTTTATGTCATCTAGTTTCTAACGTACTAAGAGAAGTCTCTTAAATTTTATGATATCATCATTACTCAAGTTATTTAAAGAATACCCGGTAAAGTAGGAAATGCCGAGTAAAATCATCCTCTAAATCTACAGTGTGAACATTTTCAAATTTTTAGTTAAGATGGGACTACCTCCAGCATATATAAGGTGTTTAAAAATGATCAATATAAATTTCTTGAAGGGCGAACTCTTCGGAGTGAAACAAAAAACAGGTTCCCTTGAAGAAATTTCGAAGTATGTCTAGTTTTGGAGCTAGAGACATTAAAATATGGTATCAGATAAGCATTCATGACGTAATATCCCGGCAAATAATGAGGTAAGACCGCCAAATCCCAATCAGGTTTATCAAATCAACATCAAAGTTGTAAACCCAATACATTAATTTTATAGCAAAGTTAATCGAATGTTGTATAGATGGGCGGTGGATTCCCGTGTATGAATTCAACGTCAAGGTTTTAACTTTCTGCAATACATAACATAGAAATTCCTTCTAAGCTGCGTTCTCCAGTCATAAAGTTCGCTAAAAATCATGTATTGGGTACAACTTTTCACTACAATTTGCTACGACGACACATATTGAATTATGGCTTGAGATATTACGTAATGTTTCACCATGCTATACAACATTTGGGCACCTCTAGCTCCAAGACTACACTCTGAGAAAGGAAACCAGTGATTCCATCGCATATTGCGAGAAACTTGTACTGTAACGTTGTTCGACAGTACAAGTAGAGGAGATCTGTCTATAACGGCCACCGTTAAGCACTGAAACCAATAACTCGTAAAATTTTAATGTTATCAAAACTCTGCACACTGCAATAAATAACTATTACTTTAACACAACTTATACCACATATACACATATTTAGAGTTTTTACTTCAGAAATACAAATGATTTTTTATATATAAAAGAAGTCGAAATGGCGTATTAGAGATTCAACATGTATAAAGAAATTAATAAGAAACCTTTTCAAAGACATACTTTTCTTAAACAATTTGTACTAAAAAGTAGAAAATAATTTTGTTTATGCATGACTATAAAGAAAAGCATGAGGTGTGCTAATTGAAGAATTAATGAAGTGACTGTATATGAGAGCGCGCCTCAATCTTTTCATTTTAGTCATGCATAAACAAAATTATTTTGTACTATTTAGTACGAATTGTTGAAGAAAAGCTTGTCTTTAAAAAAGTTCTTTTTAAATTATTTTTTTTACCCAAATCCTAAGGGTGTTCTGCAACCAATCAAACGCCACAGCGTTGGATTCTAGTATGTATGGGTAATATTAAAAAAAATAACAAATATGCTTTGAAAGTATATAAATATATAGAAATATATGAAAGTAACAATAGAATATTGTATTGCCACCCGACTTAAGCCGCTGTGCAAGTTTTCATCATTGTATGACGTCGGGAAATGAGTTAACGTTGCAAGATTGGAGGATACCACGAACCATTGCGGACTAAAGAAAAGAATGTAAAAATGACCACCTTTTGTACACGTTCATGACAACTCTAAATACATGTTTAAAATCCTAATTACAAGGAAAATATAACAGAGTACACTAAAATGAGAAAAATCTTTAACGATAAACAAACAATGAAATTTGAAATGAAACATACTAAGTTGAATTAATTTTTAAAAGATAGCCCGAAAAGACTATTCTACAATAATAGCTCAGAAACGTATGCATTACCATAAAAAAGTTTAAGTAATATTACAGAGCAAAATTTTACAGTGAAATATTGCTGAGCATATAGTAAAATAGGATAGGACGGTCACTGTGGTCGTTTTAGACAGGTACATTTTGTACAAACATCATGACTTCAATATGGATAGCCCTCATCATCGACCTAGTCGACTTCTCTTTTCATACACAAAAAGGTATGTTTTATATTCAGGATCAAACAACCACTAGTTTACGTAAGCATTTCAAGAACTTTAATACGTCAAAGTAACACTTGCCCTCCAGAGCAGTAGAAGAAAAGCAGTTTTTTTTAAAAAAAATGACTATAATAAGCAGCAATAAACGTTCTTTCCAACTATATTTCTGTACACATTCTCAACTGATTCAATGCACGTAATCAACGTGTCTCCCGTCATATAACTGCACAAACTTACCAAAGTAGAACTGGCCGTCATAAACAGGTCTCCCTCTAGTGTTGCTTCTTAAAAGCAAACCTCCGAGCAGGATCATGCAGTTTTGCCAATTCCTTTTGTGTTATAGATATAGACACTTGCGATGACTGTGTTACAGATGAAACAAGTACAAATTAAAGCTCAATCTGAGTGGGTTTTCCCGCCTTTTTCGTTTTACGTCAGTTATTCAAAATTCAGTGCGGGTAAACAAAATTTAACTTTCACAGGCCAAAGTTCGTTTCTCACTTCGATAATGGGTACAATTAGTTTTAAAGAAATGCTACTAGTAACCTCAGGATTGTGTGCAGACACTTTTGGGACAGGATAATATCCCAAAAGTGTCTGCAAACAGCCCTGAATTTATTACTAACATTTCCGACTCCTTAGCCACGCGAAACATTAGCCCTAATAATTATTCTCTTTTTTTCAACTTTTATACTGTAAAGTCTCCTTTTAATTTGCTACTTACGATTCAAAATATTGTTTACACGCGATAAATTCATACATTCTGTGTTAACATAAAAATTCCAATATATTGTATTATCACCGCAGTGACAAAATAGTGCACCAGAACAGTTCACGCAGAGATCCAGAGAAAAGGGAATTTTATTATCCCTTTGCAAATGCTATTCTGATTTTAAACAATATTTAACTACATTTTTCATATCTTTTATTTTATCCTGAGAAAAAGTTAAGTTACAATTTAGCTTAAAATTCCATTTAAAGTGATCTATTTACGAATTTTTTTAAAAAAAAAAACAAGCACAGCATGTCAAATACGTGGTCCATGTATATTTCGAAAAGGGGAAAAAATATGGACCAATGATATCATTAAACGAAACACGTTATAGAAACAGAATAATGGAAAGAGCTTTGTCTTGTATTCCGTACTTTGAAGTTGAGTGAAAAATAACCATATTATAACTGTTGAATAACTTTTTGTGAATGAGATTTCTAAACTTGACCATACTCAACTTTCATTGTGATGAAATTAATTATTTTCTCAGATGTCCTAGTTTTAAAGCTCTACAACCTCTAA
>JAGDQP010024422.1:0-27978 GCA_022664845.1 Lepisma saccharinum | reverse complement strand
ATTATTGTTGACAAACACAGAGATATGTATGTTAATTGAGGTGTTAGGGGGCTCTAAGTTTGCTTCATGTTGCTTCTCTTTTGTTAACATGGGATGTTTTTATGGCGTCTCTGATTGACTGATTGTTTCGGCCAATGGGGAGGCTGCTTGATCGGGCGTCTCTGATTGGCTGCTTGCTTCGGCCAATGAGGGAGCAGGTAGATTATTGTACATGTATTTATATGTGTGTAATTTTTTGTACAGACGCAGTGTATGTCTGATGAGGATCTTTGCTAGAAGGTCGAAACGTTACATGCATTTTATTTTTTACGTACAATATAGTCTTGTTCAGCAGTTCAGTGTTTTTGATCTTAATTGCAAGACGTGCAACTATGTTTGTTTTGTTGTCAGTTACTCAAAGAATTTATGAGTATCAGGATAAAAACTTAATTTGTGGCACTTGGTGCCACCCTTCGACCTTAAAAGTAATCTTTGGCCCGCAGGGTCACTTAAAATTGACATGTGGCCAATTTAGGCCACTTTAGTCCTTTGAAATAGATGTTCATTATTTGTAAGAGGAATTTAATATTTGTTTGTGTCATTGAATCGGTCTCTGCACCAGGCATCCCTCATCTCAACATCCTGCTATAATTTGAATCTAACCAAAATTCATAATTCCCGCCTTAAAGATTGAAGTACAAGTGTATCTTAAGCGTGCAATTAAGGCAAAAGCCAGTTCCTTAATCAAATCCGCAAAATTTAAAGGTTTAAATTTGACTTTATTAAAATTTATTTAAGTTTGGTTAAAATAATTAGGAAAATTTAGTCTGTTTTAGGTGGTGGAATAAAGGAAAGGGATTTGTAAATTGAACCAATATTCGTGAAACTGTCAAGTTCTAGCACGTAGTCGGTTTTTAATCATAAGTGCCTTATCCATGTTGTTCTGATTTTGTAATATTTATTTGCATCGTCGCACCCATTGTACTTCTTTTGTATATAAGATGTAATTTTGCCCTGTGTTATTTAACTGATCATTTGGAGTAATTCTTGGTACAATATATTGTGTCTATTAATTTTAATGTTAAGTCGTTTCTGGAGGGTTTATTTTTGCAAATTTCTTGTTTTTGTTTGCTACAATGTATTTTTTCTGGTTGTTTTTGATATAATTAGCTATTGGAGAGAAATGAATATTATTGTAAAGTGATTATCTGTCTTCTTTCCACTTCCTTTGGGAAACTCGTATCCAATATCTTTCGTACCTCTCAATATACTCGATGTTAGTTTTTGAGTGATACAATTCATGTCCATAGAGGATAGTTGGTCTGAGTATAGAGAGGTAAATTCTAGTCTTGATTTTTTGTGAGATATTTGAAAGTAATATAGTTTTTAGCGCCGAGAACACATGTAAAGCCGTTTTTCTTCTGTCCAAAATGTTTGTTTTAAAGTTGAGCCTCTGGTCCAATGTCACCCCCAAATATTTTGCTGTAGAGAATGGTTTAATTCTTGTTTTGCCTATTGTTATGAATTTATGTTTATCTGATTTTGTCCCACGTCCTGACGGATAGAATATAACAGATTGTGTTTTTCCTTCGTTTAGCTGCAGTTTCCAAGTTCTGCACGATCTTACGAATTTATTAGTTATCCCTGGTAAATTGGATATTAATAATTTTGAAGATCTCGCTATTATCCAATATGCAGTGTCATCTGCAAATAATCCTAATTGAATTAAGTTTTGAGGGGATGAGGGAGTATCATTTACTTAGATGGAATATAATATCTTCTAGGGGGCTGCTTTTATAATGAAGGTGCGACCGGAACGGAGACCAAAGCATTGATAACCCATGTAGCACAAATCGTTCGCCCAACGTGGATGGAGACGCGGTAAACCAACGGTCAACGGTTGATCAGCGGTAATATTGGCGGTTTTTTTAAGAACAAATCGGGCCAACGTTGAAATAATGTTGGCAACTTAATGATTGTCAACAACAATGGCCCAACAGGTCTGAAAAACCTGATTTATTACTTGACCTTTTTCTTCTCAAACTAACTCCTTCTGAAATTTAGTATGATACCCTGGTACAGAGTTCAATGCACCAATGTTATACATGCTCTGGGCCTTCTTTCTATATCTCAAGGAAGTATTGTTTATCTTTCATGGAGAAAGACTAGTTCCCATTGCTATAACGTGAATACGATTATGTAATAGTATCTTGTAGCCACCATGGTCCTGAATGACCTCAGAATGTTCTTTTTTCTTCGGGGTTCATAACAGTATTAAATAGATGCATGTTACTATCGTTTAAGTATATATATCCAGAAAGCCCTTGGAAATCTATGTAGTCGACGAAGTCTCCCCTGTGGAATAAAAAACCGCAATGTCGAGAATCTAAAATGATGTAAAGCTACATTTAATGTTTAACGAGTTGTGACTATATTTTAAAACGAAAATGATAAAATTGATATATTCTAATGCACTCTACCTGGAATGTTCCAAGTATGTAATTACATTAATATTTGAAGTACACTGGTAAAGAACGAGCTTTGTCTATTTTACTGATTGTACAGGAGAGCGTTTAAAAGTTTAGAGTTCGTATACCAGCACATTGTGTATACAAGAACATCGAATAAAAATTTGATTCTAGCCGACGGAGTATGCACCTTATTTTTGTGCATGAAAGCTTGTTGGAAAGGTTCTTCCTGGAGTTATTTGATGGCACTCATTTCACCTCAATTTTGCCAAAAAATGGACAAAACACGTCGTTTCTCGGTGGTCTTGATTTGTGAATACTGTACTAATCAACCGGAAGTTTAGCCCTCCAGTACACGTGCTCCAGTTGAATATTTCCCTTGTCATTCGCTAGTAAAACTACTTATGTCGTCTAGTAGCCTACTCTTAAACTTTCTCGTATCTGTTGGAGGGATCCGAATATTCTTAGCGGTTTTCTGGAGTTGGCAGTAGTCGTTTGTTTGGGACCGTGGATTCTCAGTCAGCACCCATGCATTTGTGGTGTTGAAATTTGAATGTACACAGGAAGTAAGTTTTATTTCTTATATGTACTTTTTTTTAATTTTAACATTAATTTTTCTGATTTTTAAAATTTCTTTTGTGTGATTATTAGCAGCCTCTTTGAAAATGTGCCTAAAATATTTCAGTGCGCTATATTTTACAGCCTAATAGTTTTAATTAATGTTTCTAGTTTTAAGTAATTCAACATTTTTTATTTGCAATTTGACCACATGTACTAAAAATGTAAAATCATAAATTATGTAACAAATTATACAGAAAAGGAAGAAACCAGTATGACAAAGAGTTGGTTTCTTACAACTTATCTAAGCTAAAAATAAAAAAACACTGTAGTTTTCCAGGCAATATATAAAGTACTTTCCGACAACTGTAAACTCAACAGACAAACATTCGCTCTTCATAATACCTTAAGCTCTCAAGATGATATATCTAAATTCGTTACCTCGTGCGATACCTGGAAGATAAAGCTAAATCCTCAGAAATGTGCAGGTCTTTCTAATTATCTAAAAACAGACATAACTAATCACCCATATACCATTAAAAGAATAAGCGTAAGCACCGTTTCTTCTCTTAGAGACTTTGGCACTTTTAGCAACAGCAAACTCATTTATTCTTAATATATACTTTTCAAATCACTGGAGGTGCTATGCGAACACTAAGTTTGCTTCATAGTGATTCGCAGTCTGTCCTTTGCTTGTTTAACACATCTAGTCCAGTAAAGATAGCCCATTTTGCGACCAAGAAAGGAACAAATTAGTAACAAGCTGAAAATTGGTATGGAAGTAGGGCAATGTATCAGGAACAACATACTAAAAGTCCCCTAAAATCCCACTGTAGCTTTTCCCGCCATTTTGAAAAATTGCCGCCATTTTTAGACGACGGCAGGGAATTTATGGAAATCGTCACCCTTCACGTTTATGCCTCGTCACCGTTCTAATCATCACAAGGCCGTGAATCATATATGGTTGGAAAGCTTGAATGAAAGACAGAGAATCTAAATAAATAACATATATGTCCATCGTGCCCAATTTGTAGAAGAAGAAGAAGAAAGAAATTTTTGATAAAAAGGTATATTTTCAGAAATCGTGGGAAGTTTGCAACACTAACAGTTATCGCACATCAACAAAACCACATCAACGGGTGTCTTTGATATTTATCTCAAACACAGCCAACAATGACACTGATCGCTGCAATACAAGCTGAGAAAAAAAAAACGATAACCAATATTACTTTCTGAGCTCTCTGTACAAAAATGCATAAGGTGACATTCACTTTCACGGCTCTAGTCACCTTCTGTTATTACACAGGGTCAAGAGTTATATATCGTTGGAAATCTTAAGAAACGTACATTCGAACGAGTTAACACTTATACTAATCCAGCCCAATCTGTGAAAGGAGAAGAGTAAAACCCAAAATTTCGGGAGAAAACGTGATTTTTTTTAACGAATTGTTTAAAATTTGCTGTACATAGGTTTTAAGAAAAGAATATGTGCAGGGCCTGGTCACTGTCGTAATTAGCATAAAACTACGAATGACATAGTTAGAAACTCGATGAAGTACATTAATGTTCCAACGAGGCAACAGTTGTGCATATCGTGGCCAATTTGTATTAAAAAAAAATGGCGAAATTTAAAAAAATGCATTTTTTATTGCTGTATTATTTGTTAATTTTTTATTGTTGACCATGATATTTCTTTGATTTATTTTTGCTTGCATATACTTATGGTAGAACAGTATGACGAGATAAACAAGGAGTCAAAGTTCATCACTTCCTGACAAGCATCACCTCCTGAAGCTAAGAGACTAAGATTGCAACGAAATTCATTCGATTTTAAAGTAAATTGTTTATTTTGTCAACACGACTGTACTTATACTGTCGACAGTAAGGCACCACGTGACAACAGGAAGTCAGTTTCTAATGTGCAGTGTCTGAAAACGCAATCTCAAATTCTATATGCATGTGCCAAACGAGGAGATTCCTGGGGAGAGGATGTTGCATCCAGAGTTAGAAGTGTGGTAGACCTTCCAGCAGCCGAAGTAAGATATCACAGTACTTGCTTCAGTCAGTTTATGAAACAACCTCAATATGAAACAACAGTAGACCTTTGTGCAGTGAAAATGCCAAAGCATTGCAGCGTCTTTGTGAATACATCCAAGAAGGTGAAGAGTGTCAATTCTCCCTTCAAGAACTACTAACAAAAATGAAAGAATTCCTCCCAGAGAACGCAGAATGTACATCCGAAAAGTGGTTAAAAAAAACAAATTCTTGATTATTAAGGAGACAGATTAGTTGTTACATCATATGTGTGAAAGGTAAATCCCCCGTACTCTGCCTGAAGGGATTTGGTGACAGAATTCTTACCGAAAAGTGGGATGCTGAGCGGATAATGAACAAAGAAGACGAAGAGCGTTTGCTTATAATTCGAACAGCTGCTTCTTTCATCAGAGAAGACATTAGTTCCAAAGCATTCGACTTGGACAAGTATCCTCCTGCTGATAATTTTTTAAAGGACTCATGCCAGGACATTCCACAATCACTATGTATATTTCTGAAGGAGTTGTTTGCGCCGCAGTATCGTGCCCATTATCAGGATACTGAAACCAAGAGCGTCGTTATCAGTCATGCCATCAGGAGTATAGTGAGACCACGGTCTTTTATTTCTACTATTCAGCTATGATTTTATGTTCATTTGTACAAACAGTTTGGAGCCCGGCACTTAATTGATATGTTACATCATATGGGACTATGTGTGACGTACTTTGAAGTGCTAACGTATGAAAACTCTGCAACATCACATGGACCAACTCCTCCTAAGCCTTCAGCGTTTCAACAGTTTGTATTTGATAACGCTGACCATAATGTTCGTACGGTCGATGGATTTGGAACTCTTCATGCAATGGGTGGCATTATGTGTGTTACTCCTAAAGAAAGCATCAAGGCCTGTGAGCCAATATCTCGGTTCAAAGAACGTGCACTGTCAAAGAATAATGGAAGATACCACGTTTAACGTACACACGCAAAGGTGATGGCCTTTAGGATGTAATCATTGAAGATATAAGACACCTTCGTGTTCTGAATACCCAAACTCAAACCCACCTTCTATACGATGTAACATGGATGACACTCAAGTTGTTGAAAACACCAACTTGCCCGAACTGGAGTGGATTCATGCAACTGATGACAAACAATAACACTAACTACCAAATATCTCAAGTAGTGGTTCTATCTTTCATTAATCTTCAGCCAACAAACATGGATGTTATATACTCGGCGCTTATGTTTTCCAGCAAAGAATATGAAATAAACAAACAAAAGACGTGCTTAGTCACGTTAGATCAACCTTTGTATGCTAAGGCATGTGACATTGTAGCAGCATGTAGAAATTCTGATAAATTGCCCTCAGTAGTTGTTAGACTTAGAGGTTTCCACACATTAATGTCATTTATGGGGGCAGTTGCTTATATAATGAAAGGTAGTGGCATTAAAGAACTTTGGTCTTGTGTGTATATTAGTAATTACATTCCACAGGTGATGTCCGGCCATTCTCATGCTTTGCGAGCTCATTTTTTTAACACAGTTAGCAATTGCAAAATGTATATTTAGTGAATTAGACGCCACTGAGGAGTTTGTGCGTCAATTGCGAGATGTGTATATTCCTCTAATGACTGAAGAAGATGTCGATACTGATGTAGTTGTTCAACACTCAAATCTAATAAAAATTTGCAAATGGCGTCAAGTTATTCATGGACGACGCTGCAGAAGGAAACCACACTTCTAAGTTATTTGTCCTGTACTTTCAGCTTCTAGAAATTATGCGTCTTTTCATTCGTGCCGAAAGAACTGGAGACTGGTATCTTCATCTTCACTGCATACGAGAAATGTTACCATACTTCCATGCAACATTAGTTCTGGGCATCTTTTATATGCCAAATACGCACATATGTACTTAGAAGAAATGTTGCGCTTAGAAGATAAAATGGATCCTCATCAGTTCCAGCTATTTACACGAGACGGTTAACTCACTATTCGCAGGAAAGATATAATTTGGAGTGGTATCATGGTCTGATATGACCATTTAACGGGTTTTAATTAGAGCAATGGAGAGCAGCAGTGGACTGACCCATGGGAGAGGCATGACTGAGAAAGTTATATCTAGTTGGGTGTTAAGCATGCCAGTAGCGTGCCACTTACGAGAATGTCTGGAAAAATTCTTAAGCAAAGATAAGCATGAAATTCACACTGGTCGGCATGTGGAACTGAACCAAAGCAATCACTCGCGTGATACATTACATGTAGAGAAATTCTTGCGATGGTTTAGCGAGCATTCTCCATTCCCTTCGTATCCGGAGCTCGCATCCCTAAGCACTGGCATGGTAGGCAATGAAATGGTCAACTGTGATAAAGCTAAGGAAATCGGACTGTCTGCTATGGAAGTAATGTTTGGACAGACTTTTGGAAATGTGAAACTTAAACAAAAAGATAAAATTATCCTACTATCCGCAATGCACAATGCAGTGCGCATCCGTGATGAGGTGCTGGCTGTAGACATCATGCAAATATTCAACCAAATCATATGCGTAGTGAATCCGAAGAAGAACTCCGACAGTGTTTTGCTTACGAGCTTGCACCCTATCCACTTTCTCCCTTCACAGAAATATCCATGAAGAAAGCGAAAAAATCTGCTTTCTTCATGTTTGAATATCGGACAGATTCTAAAAATCAGATTGTAAACACTGAGTACGTTATAGATGGGGACTGGCTTGTATATCATGTTGTTTGGCCACAACATGGAACATACCTTGACGTGTACAAGTCTTATGTATCCTATGTACTCACAAACTTTGGAACGAAAACAACAGTTGTTTTTGATGGGTATTGTACTGAAAACTGTACAAAAGCCGCTGAGCGGGAACGACGTAAGTCAAAGGTTCACAGCTTTGGTGTTATTCAGAAATGAAACCGTATTATCAACCACGAAAGATAAATTCTTGGGTAATTCCAAAAATAAGGATTGTTTCATCTGCGAGTTGATGGCTCATTTAACGTAAGATGGAATTCAAAACCAGCAAGCAAGAAGTGATGCTGACGCACTTATCGCTAAAACTGCAGTAGCCAAGCCTTTAAATCCTTGTGGGCACGTCGTAGTAATTGGCGAGGATGTTGACATTTTAATCCTTTTGCTTGCGCAGGGTAATCATCAGCACGGCATCACATTTCGAACGCCAGGACGTGGAAAAGAAGCGACAAAAGAATTCAGTACTAATAGGTTGCAAGATACATGGGCAAATGTGCTAACTGCTTTGCTCAGTTACCATGCTTTAACTGGATGCGACACAGCATGTGGTTTGTATCGACAGGAAAAGAAAAAGTCATTGCGATTACTTCAAAAACGGGAAGACTTATGCCGATCACTTGAAGTTTTCAGCCATGATAATGCTTCTATACAATCTCTGATTGAAGCTAGCACATCATTTCTATTAGCGCTCTACGATTGTCCAGCTACAGTAACCTCATTGGATGAATTCCGGTATCATTTCTACATCCGTGCAGTAAGTCGCTGCCCCAATCAGAACGAAATACAATTAGCAGCATTGCTACCTACCAATGATGCTGCGAAACATCATATCTTAAGATCGTGGTGTGGAAGTAGGTTCAATTGTGGTGTGGAAATGAAATTCAACGGACTGAATATTGATGGAAAACATTAGGAGATATTCTTGTACCAGTAAGAATGACCAATTAACCTGCTCCGTTTAATGTTATGCATTTAATATCCTTTAACTGTAGAAAGGGCTGAGAACGTCTGTACGGTTGTCGGAAAGCAGGGATTGTGTGCTCTAATTTATGTTGTCAGTGTCGAGGAATTGGATGTATGAATGCACAACTAAATGATGAAGACCATGAAGATGAAGGAGACAATGACAGTCTGATTGATTTCTAATGAAATAAGTCTGAATGGACTAGTTGCAAAAACGTTCTTAAAATTCGTACTAACGTCTAATGAAAACATTAAATTTGATTTGAAAAATACTTCAAGAAAAATTACATACAAGTTATAAACAAGACATTCAAACAGAAAATTACATTCAAATGACTAGTGTAGCTGAGAGTGATTTTAAGTGTGTGAATTGCGGTTCGCCTATGCAAAGGAGACTACCAATTTCTGCTACTTTCTAATACTGTCAAGAAATTATTTTTATGCTAGATTTACGTGGTGTAAACAAACTATGTGTCACAAAAATTACTCCATTGGGAAAAATGTACGTCATTTTTAAAGTAAATTAATAATTATGATAGTGAAAACGTTGGTGGAGTTTTGTTGACATACGATAATTGTCAGCGTTGCAAATTTTAAACAATTCATTAAAAGAATAACATTTTCTCCCGAAATTTTGGGGTTTTCTCTTCTCCTTCCACAGATTGGGCTGGATTAGTATAAGTGTTAACTCGTTCGAATGTACGTTTCTTAAGATTTCCAACGATATATAACTCTTGACCCTGTGTAATAACAGAAGGTGACTAGAGCCGTGAAAGTGAATGTCACCTTATGCATGTTTGTACAGAGAGCTCAGAAAGTAATATTGGTTATCGTTTTTTTTTCTCAGCTTGTATTGCACCGATCAGTGTCATTGTTGGCTGTGTTTGAGATAAATATCAAAGACACCCGTTGATGTGGTTTTGTTGATGTGCGATAACTGTTAGTGTTGCAAACTTCTCACGATTTCTGAAAATATACCTTTTTTATCAAAAATTTATTTCTTCTTCTTCTTCTACAAATTGGGCACGATGGGCATATATGTTATTTATTTAGATTCTCTGTCTTTCAAGCTTTCCAACCATATATGATTCACGGCCTTGTGATGATTAGAACGGTGACTAGAGGCATAAACGTGAAGGGTGACGATTTCCATAAATTCCCTGCCGTCTAAAAATGGCGGCAATTTTTCAAAATGGAAGGAAAAGGTACAGTGGGATTTTTAGTATGTTGTTCCTGACACATTGCCCTACTTCCATACCAATTTTCAGCTTGTTACTAATTTGTTCCTTTCTCAACCCTATCTTTACTGGACTAATCTTATGTTTCAGCTAGTATTGAATGTGCCATGAATCCTACTACTTTTAGAAAATAAGATTGCTCATGTAAATAATGTTGTTTGTAGTTTGGATTTAGAACTGCAAATCATCGCAAAGTGCACGTAAGATGTCTAGCTTTTGTTATTTTTTTTTTCAAGCTGAATGGCAGCTTTACTTCTACTAGCCCTGACAAAATTCGTCTATAAAATTATATTTATAGAATCCAAGGGAATTTGTTTTTAGGAAATCGTAAAGTTCGATCTTCGGAAGCTTTTAATGCATGTTAATTGCATTATCAGTAGTGAGAATTACTAACATATGTTACTATATTCCATATCATACAAGTTTTGATTTACTTTCAAGGAAAAAAAAATTGTCTCTACAAACCTTTGGGAAACAGGGACCGAAGGTAATAGATTTTAAAATGAAATTTATTTTTAAGTCTTCAGTAAAACTTTAAAAGTAAAACGTGTGTTAAATAAGAATTTCTAAACCTATTTGTCTGAAAATAATAAATCAATTCTATTTATATGATGAATGATAGACAATTGCCGTGGTAAATACTATTTTTATTATACTTTAAAAAAAATGCTTCTGGGTTCAAGTCAAGTAATTGTACACACATTGATATGCCTTGAGATAGTTCCGATGGCGTAACAAATTAACAGAGTAACCAGTGTCTTCGTTTGATCAATCAGAGTGTGGTTCGGTACCTCCTTACTAAACATTGTCGCCATTGTCAATAAGTAATTGCTTACACGAATACGTTGTCATTTCCGCCTTGTTCAACAAAACTGCTAAATCCGTTACAAATCGGCTGTTGGAAATTGGAAACCAAAAAGCTAAATTCTATCCTCTGAGAAAAGAAGTTGTCAGACTCACTTAGCATCGCAGTGGCTGGAAATAAAGAAACTTAAAAATGTTAGATAACCTATACAGTTAATTCATATGAAGTGAAATGTCTTAAAATTAATTAAGAATTAACGTCGCTCAGTGTTAAGTTTTAATTTGATACAACATCGCAGACACCAGAGCAAATATTTAAACTCGTTTGCCCACTTCTAGTCTAATCCAATGTGGACCATATTTTCAGTTCTAACTCAGTTTTATACGCTTCTTATCTCCGTGTGGTCCGATTTTTTAATTTAAATTTTAATTCCTGAGTAATTCATGTAAGAGTATATCGCACTCTGCATAGAATAGAAAATACTGTAATCGGTTAGTAGGGGCACTTTTCGACAAGCCTGCACTTTTCTTGTTTTTCGATATTAGTAGTGCAAGGGTTACCATAATATTTGCAGGTTAAATACGGACAAAAGCCCATTTATTTACGTACAATTAAATTTCGAACAATTACTTGAAACACCAACACCAAAAAGTTCTTAGGACTGCTACGGTTTTTAGTGCATTCTGCTATTTTACACAATGGTTTTCTTGTCTACAACTAACTTTTCAGTGTTTGTACATCCTTTAAGAAAATTCTGCACATATATAATGCAAGGATAAAAGCTATGAAATCGAAATAAGGACAACACAATCCATCTGTGTAGATCCTTTTATTGCCCGAGGAGGGTGCTGGTCTCCTACCGGGTGTCTCTCCAGGTGGCGGATAGGGGAATTCTCATAAGAAACTGTGGGTACCGGGACTTGATGGGCGGACCGAACCGGCACTGCTGCCTTGCAGTTAGTACATTCAAAAAATATTTATTACTCTGTAAAACTTCGCATTAATTTTATTCTTTATAGTTACCACATGGAGAAGGTTAGAATTAGGATAGTTTCAGTGGTGTAGTGGAAGAAAAAATAGTACTGGGGCTCTTGATTCAAGAATAGGTCGTTATAGTATGAGTATGGCAAGTACTGTATATATTAATGTGTGCCGGTACGTATCTTTGCAGTATAGCAATAATGCCACTCGTATTAGAACAGTAACCAACCATAGCCTTCAGGAAAGTCCTAGCCAAATTGGATAATTTTCACCAAAAACATCTGCCGATAATCGTCATTGTTGTGCCTTTTAACTAGACAATAACACGGAACCATAGGTGTCCTGTAGTGTCAGATTACTATAGGCCTATGTCTTAATTTAGTTTTAAATGTATTCTAGATATTTTCTAGAAAATGAATTAAAAAGTAAGGAACATTATCTAAAAGAAGTACCGGGGCGGCGCCCTGCTCCTCCCTGGCTCAACTACACCCCTCGGTAGTTTCCTTTAGGTCAGTCTAGTTTCATGTACAATAAAATATAGACTTTTTCGAACATTTTCACGTTAATGTTGAATCATGGTTCATTGGGTGCAGAACATTAGATTTGTTTCATCCTAAGATTATACATATATGAATTCTGTAACATTTGCATTAATCTCAAAAGATTACACTTAGCGTGGAATAGGTTAGTTTAGTTAAAATGGTGTTAGTTTCCTTGATATTAGGCAAAGTTAGGTTAGTTCAATTAAGACCTATTTAAATGTAAACCACTATATTTTGTAGTATTATGACTAGTACTTTGAATAACTAGTAATATAGCCTTTTTAGGTTAGGTTGGGACGATTAAGTTTAAGTAAAACAATTATCTTTGTTTTATATCAATTATTTGAAATATGTTAAGAATAATTATACCTCTAGAAAAGCAGCAAGAGCCACCACCCATCCAAAACATGTTACGAAAAGGTATATGTCTAAAATTCCCTTATATAGGCCTACGTAATCAAGTTGGTAAGTATATGGAAACACGACAGCATACGGAGAAATACGCATGACTTCACTTCGTGCTATGAATGACATTCATCCCATTACTTCAATCATATAAATTTTACATTTTGGGGGAACCTAAATTAAAGGTGCATTTACAAAATATAGTGAAGCGCCGAACTTACCTTTACTACTAAATGCAATAGGATTAATAGTGATCTCGATTATCATTTTATTTCGTTCGCTTCTCAGCTCCATAATTTAGGATAATCGTATTCCTCATCCACTAATAATGTTCACATTATTCACTAAGAAGTCGCTTCTTAGATATTTTTTTTGCTTCTGGGCTATTGTAGAAATGAATTGCCTCCTGATGCTTTATTCAAAATTACGGGTACATTGTCTGTTCAGCGCAAAAATATATTCTTCAATATAAGTGTGCTGGGCCTGAGGATTGAGGAGAGTACCCTTTGTTCGATTGTCTATACTAGTTATAGTGTTTTAATAACTTTTTCAAAAATAAGAACTTGAATGGGAGACGTGGGGAATTTGGGATTTTTTTTAAAGGCATTTGTGAGTGCCATATTATAGCGGGATCGAACGGGATTCGGAGAGTAATGAATCATCGCGTGGAATGTCACAGGTTTAGAACAGGTTCCAAATATAGCGAAGAACTGTGCTTGTATATGATATGATATAATGAAATACACAAACCTTTCACCTTTATTCATTGGTAGCGCCATGGCACACTGGCTCCCCTTCAGCGGCCGCGGCTGATCACAGTCACTAGAAGTGTGATTCTAGCCCGCGAGTCTCCCCATTGCAGACATGATATATGCTACATTTTGACCAAAATTGTTGATATGGCTAATAATTATCTTAACCGTTCTAGTACAAATACTCTGTCAATTTGACCCAGATGACTTTTTCTAAAGGAATGTTATTATTTCAAAGAGCCGTAGTGACATATAATTACCTAGGTATTCCTCCGTCAACAACAGTGTTTACTTCTACAAATAATTTCGGTAAAATTGATATATAAAATACCAATAAATATAGCAGAAATTGTCGCTGGATCAATTTCACCCTGTCTTGGTAACCAGTCTTGGCGGCGTGGCACAGAAATCAAGTATTATCTTTTCGCTTGCTAAAACTGTACAACACAAACAGTTACTTTCCCGTTCTGGCGAGCGTTGCTTACAATTATGAGTTTTATTTTAGCAAACCCTTATTCTCTCCCGCCCATAATTTAAAAAAAATGTCTGGGTTAAAATGACCCAGTCTTATTACTTTACGTAACATTTTGACCTTCTTACTTTAAGGGTTGAGGTTCCTGATAGTGAATACAAACAGTTTTACAAGTATCACACTTTTGCAAGTTAATCCAACATAAATTATTTGTATTTTAATATTTTCTGATTTGTTTTGTCTTTGGTTATTTACAAGTAAAGATAACTAAATCCAGACATTTCCCACAGTGTCTGTATCTACTCCTTGTGGTTCCTGAGATGTATTTTGTAGATACAGACACGGACTAACTGAGCGGTATTATAAGATCCCTTCATGTTAGCTATGCTGTCAAGGACTTAAAAATAAAACAATAGTACGAATATGACAAGTTAATTGTGTTGAGTTCGATGCAATAAAGATCCTGTACCTTTATCCTGTTAAAGTTATTACTAAAATGCACACAACAGACATCATTGTAGAATAATTCTTCTGATCAACCATAGATGTCTGCGATATTTATTTTATTTTATTTTTCTTCAATTTGTTATTTTCACTTACTTTCTGAAACAGAGTTTCAAAGACTAATTAGGCACTTTTGTAACAGCTAGAAGTGTACTATTAAATTATTCATACCAACTAGTGCAATAGTGTTTTCTTTTTCCGAGAAACAAGTCTTCTTAAAGAGTTTCTCCTCCCAATGGTAATTTACTTAGCTACTATGTTGTCTCTCGGTTATTTTCGGCCATCACGGCAGGTATTGATATTTTTGTAAAGGCACATAGGGACAATGTAAGTCAATGTCTTGCTTAATTAGCTGCTCTTAACCTTTGGCTGCAATGCAGGTGGGTGCATGGATTATGTTTGCTACGCACCACCCGCCAAACAACTCACATACACTGCATCCACAGATTTACTAACGAGTAATGAAGCAAGGCACGGACTTACTACGTCCCAAACTGTGGCTTCAAACTTATGCTAGATGTAAGTCCGTGTTTTTCTTTTCAGTTTGGCATCTTTCGGGACGTAGTACTTACTACACTAGATTAATTAGATTAAATAGTAATTCTACTTAATTTATGATTTGTTTTACAAAATTAAAATTTGATAAAATTGCAGGAGAATTTAATACTCAATATAAGGTTTCCTTAGCAGATAAAATATCAAAATAATAATAATTTTTATTTTCTTAGAACAACCAGTCGTCAATAACAATAAACATTAATGAATGAACATTCTTTGCTGTTCAGTAATCAAAATGACGGAAAAATTGTGCAATCTAGTTGTAAAAGTTTTCATACCCTATACATCTCTAGACTAGGGCTAAGTTAAGGTATATCCACAAAATCAATATTAATTTACTATTTCAGTTGTTCTTGAATCCACCAATCAATTTATTCGTCATTTATCACACTTTAACAATATTAATTTTCAACTATGAACATGAGTGCTTTGAGTGTCATTAGTTGAAACCTGAAATCCATGATTTAAAATATTTTTTTAGGAGAAAAATGAATCGCTACTATCTTAAGGGATAGACTATTCTTTGTTAATGATTCGCTCTACCACAATTAATTATTTTTTTAGATATGCTAAGTCTTAACTCATCAATTTCGAAATATATAAATTAGCGAAGGATTTAGACAGTCATCATTGAGTCTTACTGATATATGTTCTTTTGAGAAGAGTTCAGAAAAAATTCCCAGAAAACTATCTTCAGTCCAGTCTAGTGGGACTAAGAAGGAGCTCTAAACGTAGTCTCTGTGGATCAATTTTGTCAATCACGACAGAAAGACGACATGATGGAGGAATTCATTCTAATTAACAAGATAAGAGCAGATTTAATTTAATAAGTTCAACAGCATGGATTTTCGCCACCAGTAATTCCCGTTAACCCAAGAAAATACAGATACTCATCGAACTAAGACCTTTAGTTCTATTTTTTCTCTGTCCGCTACATTACTACTGACATTATGAAATGCCAAAACTATCTGTTTTACTCGGACATGCTTAACTCAAAAAACAAATAGCTTAGGTTTTAGACGAAATGTGTTTAAAAGAATAAGAGGGGAAATGGTATGCATATGTCGCTTATTCTTAAATAAGACGGTGTTTCTGTGCAGAAATTAAGTTTCAGGAACTACAACGGGTAGAGAGCCGCTTGATTTGTCATTTGACAGATATTGGGTAGACTAGCTTAGAGCATGATTGGTGCAGTAGTTTAGTGTTGCGAACCCATTTAAAATCAGTTGTTCAAATTCCTTCCATTCAGTTATACTTACAAGAAACCATACTCCATGGTGCAGAAAAAAGTTATAATTCTTTTGTCGCGTCATGATTAGGATATCAAAAAACGTGCGATGCAAATTTTGGCAAACCGAGCGCAATTGGTTTGGGAAATATTGATAATACAATAGTCAGATTCCTGTCTGTTGATAGTGATATAAATTGGTGAACGAAATGGAAAGCTAATACATAGTAATGGGTTGTAGGCGCTACCTTGTGAAGGGCCGCCATATTCAAGTCTATCATATTGACTTTCGATTAATTTTCTTAAAATTGAGAAGGGGATCGTGTAGTATGTCATTCTGGGCTAGAAGATTATGGGAAATACCTTTCTGAAATCAGTCTTACTCAGAAATAATTTGTATGCATTTAGGTTTCATTTGCTTCGTTATTTCGAGAAGAAATCGGTGTTTCCAGGCTATTGCATCATTACCCCATGCTAGCGTCACATACCCTTATCTCTCACAATATTACATTTACTGCAAAACTGACTTCAGAAACATACTCGAGTTCCAAAATTTGCATGCACACATATTTTGACATCCTAATCATGACGCGAGAAAAAAGATCATAACTTTTTTTCTACCCCCATCAGTATGTTTGCTGAAACTGCGCCAAACTAAACATAAATATTAATTATTCGATACAATAGAAACATGCTGTGGGTTTTGCCGTACTTAAGAACTACAGTTATCAGTGTTTCCAAAATAATTAACCTTTAATGCTTGAGTATTTAAAATGCTATCAAACGACCGGAGCATTCGCCGTTTTTCTTTAGTGGAATCGCATTTCTAACTTGTTTAGTTAAAGAAAGTCTTTATTTAAAAAAATACTGAGAATGTTAAAAATAATATGTTGTTTTTCACGATAATAAATACTGTATCTTGTAGCTTCAAGCTATTAATAAATTATGGTTCTAAAGTATTCAATAAAAATTAGATAGTTCATTCTACTAATAGTTTATAGATGTCAGCATTTATCTTATTTTAGTTTTCTTCAGTTTATTCTAGTTTACATAACTTCTGAAATAGGCACTCAAATTCTAATTTAATGTCTTTGTCCATCAAGACGTGGGCTACTAAATTATTTGAATCTAATATTGTTTGAGTTGTTTTATTAAATTTCTTTTCTAGATTTTGTAATCGGATATTTCATTTAGGAACATCCCTGCCTAGTTATTTTTTCTCTGTAAAGTCCGTGCATAAATTAGTGTGTCTCTGTTCGGGACGCAGCATTTAGTGCCAGTAATTAAATAAATTAAAAAAAAATAATTGAACCTTCCCGAAAAACAATATAAAAGGAAATAGCAAATTGTTGCAACAAGTATTTTCATCTTTACTGTCATGTCACAACGAGAGATCGGTGGTAATTTTATAAGTTAGGACTCAGTTAAGTTCTTTCTAATTAGTTACAAGTTTCAAATTATTGTTCTTGTCATTGACAAGAAACTTATATTATTGAAATACATTTTTAAAATGTCTTGACCTTACATACGTTTTTATTTGCTCTAAAAATTTAAAATTTGAATACTACACAACTTTAATATTTCACCATTAATTTATATTCATTCTAAAGTTAGGCCTAGCAGGTTCAAAAATCAAAATAGTACTTTTGAAAACAACTATTTTTTTTTGTTCTCGAAGGTGAGTTTTCTGAATGTAACAAAATATATTACTGCTTTCTGAGAAACTATTACTTATTCGTTTAGGAGCTACAGACTAGTTTAAAAATCTTTATTTTATCTTATACAATTCTTACAGGAAATAGCTCAAAGTGGATTTTTGAAAATATAATTTCTTCCAATCTTTTGTGAAATTTGAAAATACTTAGCAAATAGGAGCAGACACATTTATGAACTTGTCAAAATTTCTAATATCAGGAATCTTGAAACGATTTGATATGTTTTTATCTGATGTAACATATGATTTCTTAATTTAAAATATGTATTATAAACTGCCATGTTTGGAGTTGCAACAACTAATATTTACGCTCAATACTTTATAAGAAGTGAAATGGTGCAATTCGATAAATACAGTAATTACACTTATATTTTGCACATTTAAATTAGATTCAAAAAGTCATACATTCAGTAGTTTGTAAATATTTTGTGCTTGACAATTTGTTGCAGCCATGGTGTAACGAAAATGAAGTTAGGTGTGGAATTTACTAATTTTCTAAAAAAAAAACAATATAACATTACTTTAACTGTAATTTTTACAAACCACTACAGAATGTAGTCAGTAATACTTATCCGATCCTTCGTTCTAGTCATCCAAATGGGTTTTGCTCCTCCATTTTCTAATGATTTATATTCGGGAAACCGATTCATTTCTCCATTGCAGACTGCTAGTTGCGACCTTGTGCAAGTAGGAGGATCAAGCACAAACAGGTCTTCCTGTCCGATCTTCAGGACCCACAAGTCTGAAACCTACAAATACATTTTCATTAACGATCGGAAAAGTTAATATAGAAATGTTTTTAGTCATATTTTGTGTGTGTTCTCAGTGGATGGAAAGTTTCGTAATTTTCCCTAAAAATCTAGGATTCCACAAATTGATCGCCAGATGGAACATTGATTCTGGATTAACTTTCAGCAGTAGATCCCGTTATTGAGATACCATACTATTCAAATCAAGAGCACGCTTATGAAACGGAATCTTCAGTTCAAGCATTTGTCTCCAGAAAGACAAACAATTATCACAGTTGTCAACATCTTGTGTGGTGACGTATAGTCTACAGAAAGAATGCCGTTTAAACTATTATAAATAAAAATGATGGTAGCTGTTAATTTTTCGTTGATTGTTTCGCAATAAATTTTACGTTTGAATAAATTCTTAGGCCTACTAGTCTTCAGGAAAGTAGAGCAGGATTACATTTATATTTATTTTGCATCTGCCCTGCAGGTTGCCTCTTTCATAATATATTGCATTCAATATAATTTTAACAAGCTATAAATGCACGTAAGAGTAACGAATCAGAAATGAACATTCCATTTTAAGGTCGTTTTGTATTTGCAAATTTACATTTGTTCGTTCCATTCATCTTGAAGAACACATTTTCTTTTTTAACTTGAAAAGAAAGTTCTACTCATATTAAGTGATGAATTTACAGGAAATCTAATAATGTACGCAAAATTCTTCTACACATTTCTACTAACTGGATTACACAACTATTAAAAGTTCCAAATAATTGGTATTCAACGAATCGAACGAAACAGCACCGTTGAATGTGCTAGTGGGATTTCAGAGAAGAAATTGAAATAATGGAAGTTGCAATGCTTTTGTGAGTATAGGAAGGACATATTATGTTAAATCAGGAGCAACGAATGTAGAATCAGTAAGAAAGAAGACAGAAGAAGAATCTAAAGAAATCCGAACATGTATGAGAATGAATATAAGAACACTGTAAATCAAGTGATTATGTTAGTGGAAAAGAACGAGAATTCTACACCTAAATTCTCATTTGGAGTGTGTGCGAACAATAGGGATAAAGGTAAATATAAAAAGTTTATAATAATTCCAAATACAATGTTTTTTTACACTTAATTATACTTAAATACTATGGCCGAAATGCAAGTTAAACAAGGAACAAAACATGTTAATGAAATATCACAGGTTGCCAAGTAACCCAGTAGCTCTTTGGATACTACTCCGGACAAGAAATCACCATGTACCTTATTTCGAATCTGATTTCAAAAGCACTACAGAAGTTAAGCACAGTTGAAGATGGCTTAAACTAAGTAATATAACTTAAGCTAAACTAATTCGATATAACCTAACCTAATCTGCATTGTTTTGAACAATTCGGGAGAGTATCTAAAATGTAGCCCATAGGTTGATCGAACTGCTGAGAACATATGCAAATGTACGCCTTTTGGTCGTGTTTAGTTAACTTAGAAACGGATTGCATTCAAACATTATCTCAACGTAAACTAACCTTTATTTTACTTGGGTTGAATGTATAATTACTGTTAAAAATGCATAATTATGTATTTTTGATTTACCTGTACAGCTTAATCTTCAACATATTGTATGAAATGAATTTGCTCCGAAGCCTGGAAGTTCGTCGTGCAAAGAAATGGATTAATTTTTTTTCATTTTAAATATGGCCGACATCATTAGTATGAGGTTGCTATATGAACGAAACAGTGTTAATAATAATGCTTATGCTTAATAATGAAAATACAACAATGTTGTTGATAATGTTTTTAATTAGCAAAATCATTGAAGAAATGTAATATTTATGTCACAAGGCAAACATTTAACATTATAATAAATAAGGGTGATTACTTTCTTCCCAGTTCAGAAATTTTAATATTATTTGAAAGTTATAAGATGTGAGTTCGAGCTACTTGATAAATTTAACTCAATTTACGAGCTAAATGCCGGGATAACACCGAAAAGGTACCCTGAACGTTAGTAAGCTATTACCACAAGAAAATTATTTACCACGGGACATCTATCGGATATGTTGTGGGATTAGTTCGCACAACCTGTTTAACCTGACAATAAAACGTGCTTCCGATAAAAGCAGAATTTTGTACAGCTATCTTGAACCCCACAGTTGGCAAAATACTAGAACGCATACTGGTCAGACGTCTTCACATCCATCTCCAGGATCATCATTTACTTCCAGATCATCAAGCAGGCTTCAGACCAGGATACCAATCACATCACAAATCATTACAACACCTGCAAAACATCCTGTCTGCGACCTAGAGAAAGCTTTTCACAAAGTATGGCATAAGGTACTCATCTGAAAACTTCTACAATTTCGTCTTACCAACGCATACATCCATTATATTTACATCTTTCTCGCAAATCGCAATGGGTACATAACCATCCACAACGCCAGTTCATTTCCAACCTTCTTACATACATGAGAACCACATGGCTCAGCTCTCTCACCGCTGCTATAAATCACGTTCTGTTCTGATGTATAGCAAACACAGTTTTACCAATATGCAGATGATACAGCATTTCTCGCCACCGCCAACACCATTCAGCAAATAATCAGAACCATGCAAACCGCAATAGACTCCTTTCATCAATGGTGTAACTCTTGGCAACTCACAATAAACTCTGCAAAACACAAGCCATTATATTTCTCCCACCTAAATAAAGATCCAAAGTTCAACGAAATCCCACTCTTCTCACCTTAAATTACATAACACTAGAATCAAACCTGCTACTACCGTCAAATACATAGGACTCACATACGATCATCATCTTACCTGGAATGCCCACTTGAAATATCTTACGACCAAAGCCTACAATAGACTCAATCTAATAAAATGCCTTGCCGATACAACATGGGGCCTCACACCACTTGCCGTTCTTAACACATATAAAGTCTTTCTACGTCCTGTCCTGACGAATGGCCATGTAGCTTGGCTGGCAGCGCCGCAGAAATTTTACGATAAACTAAAAATACTAGAACGACTTGCATTTCGCCTAGCTTACAGAAAACAATTACCTAGCCCCATTCCAGAGTTATACACACGCGTCACTATGCCTTATATCTTGTTCCACCTTGAAACATTACGACAGCGCTTCATCACTACTCGCTATGAAACTTTACACCCCGCTACTATTATTGACCATGCACATTGATGCAACCTACGATTCTCAGCGCCCACCCAACATTACATCACTCCTGATCAGCATATATCTCTCAGTCTTATCAAACAACCATCCAGACCTACCATACCTCACAGCCTTCTCTGCCCCACAACCACCAAACTTCATACTTCCATCACATGCACAATAATCCTACTGTTACTAACAGGGCACCAAATGTATCCATCAGCTTCCCGAATCGCCCCGAGGACAGAAGGTAACTTACATTTGTATCTACTAATTTAAACCCGATGATGTGGAGGGCATTCACCTCATAATTTCATTCGCCGAAAATATGATCATCATGATACTCGTAATAATTTGTTGATTGTAACAAAAATTTAGGATAATAATTTCATGTAACCTCCCTTTGACCTACCTTCATTTCTCCCATATTTTGACTTCCCTTTCCTTATGAAGAGGGCGTAACCCTATGGGTGGGAGATAGTCGTGGCTACACCATGGCTATCAATTTGTTAAAAAATCACTCATTCTTCTAAATTGTAGTTAGTTTCTTTCCAACTAATCAGTGACCGGCCTAGCACAGGTTGTAACTTACGTATATACTTGCTATCACTGAAACAGTCACGCATTAAGAGGCTTCATACTGTCTCCATACAACTATAAAGAAATAGTAAATACTTGCGAGCTTTGAACAGCAGATATGAAATTGGCAGAAAATAAGATAATGAAACAGATTTCATTATTTTGACCTGAAGTAAGGATAATAATCCATATTCTTAAAAGATGATATAAGATTGAGAACAATAAAGCTGATTTAATAGTCGATCAATATCCATAACTGTGTACACAGGAGATGCAATCAATATACATGTTCTCTCACCAGGTGGCACAAAAGACATTAATATTACAATTTAGTGCAGGGAGGTTTTACAAGATTGATTGCCTTGCACAGTTGTAAAATAGTTTCTGGTATCCAATGAAACTTTAAATAGCTCGGTTTTGACTGCATATGTAGCCACCATTTAGATACCCAGTATACTATTTCAAAACACTTCCAAATAATTCCTTTAAGATATTTTTCAAAAGTTTAAAAATGTCCAAGTCATACCTTTTTAATGTATATAAGTACGGTACATACATGCTATTTCTATTATGTTTTTTTTTAATTATCACATCGAAGATGGAAACTATCAAATCATGATAAGGTAAAGAAATAATTCTTACCTAAACAGGTATGCAGAAACCTATATTTGCGCAAAATAGTTAAAGTAAGGGTTGTAGCCCACTTAAAAAATAAAAGCTTAAGAGGAACAATATAACACAATTTTATATTGCTACAGCAATATACAAGCATTGTTGATTCTAAATGTTATGTTTCATTTGACAACAATTGCATTCTAGTATTATACATGAAAACAGGATTGAACAACACTTTTGCTTTTCACCAAACTCCTTCCAAATATTGAATTTAGTAAAAGCTACCACAAACAGAGAACGATGTAGATGTGTTCAGTAATATTTGTGTTACTAATATAATAATTTCCCTATAATTTTTTATGGAAACATGGTTGGCAATTACGTTTCTTATTTATATTGTCTAACAGTGTTAAATGAAATAGTGGTATTCGAATATTTAAGTGAAATATCTTCTTGTTAAAAGTTCAAATATATTTGTTATTTGTAATAAACAATGCAATTTGATAGAATAAACTTAATAAAAGAGCAAAGAACTCTTTTTAAATATTACACCGAATGGCTGCACTTGAAGCTGTCACGCAAAAAGGTACAATTATATTATACTCTCAAGATAACACAATAAACATGATGTAATAGGACCTTACATCTCGAAACTTTTAGAAACAAAATAATACAAGTCAAGTATAAAATACACTGCACGACATTAAAAATACCTTAAGGTGCCACTGGCAAATTTACCGCCGCATGCGGTGTATGACAACATGGCGACAGCGGAACAGAAATGCTAAATGTCAGTAGGTTGTGGGCCCACCATAGGCGCTCAGAACAGCTGCAACACAGAGTCCTACAGAGAGTGAGTTCTTGGATGTTCATCTGGGCTATGGCAAGTTATACGTCTTCGACACGATGCCATAGCTTGTCAAGTGTAGCTGTGGGAGGTCGCTACTGTGAGAGACGTTGTGCAATGATGGGCCAGACTTGTTAAACTGACGATAGATCAGGTGAACGCACCGGCCAAGGAAGCAGGGGAAAATTGTGTCCAGCCAAGAAGGTAACGACTTTACTTGCCATATACGGGCGGGCGTTGTCTTGCTGGAATATTGTCCCCGGCAGGGCCAGCACTTAAGGGATCACAACCTAGCCGACAGATTTTCGATGTACGTTGGCTGGTCACATATCCGTTAGGAGCCACGAACGGGCACGGGAGCCAATAGCACCATACACCATAACAACCTGTACCGGATCGAGGTGGCGATGTAAAATAAAGCATAGTGCCAAGGTAGCGTCAGATAAGGATGCGACAATCATGATATTGCAAACGTAAGCGGCATTCGTCTGCTTGTTTAGTTCGACTTCGTCTTTTGTTTCTATGTTTAACAATAGTACTACTTCTACGTTCCGAGACAGCACTTATTCCTGAGGTATAGTTGGTCGCAATTGTCTGGAACCTTGTGGTTTTTAGTAAACCAATGTACTCTTTACACAAATGTTTACGAAATTTATTAGTTATAGTATACTTGCATAAGTGTTTAATTTGGACAAAGGGAAATGCTAAACATGGATTCTGGTGAAATAACGAAGCCATTGTAGTACTATAAAAATGTTTAGAATCTATTTTTAATACGAATCATCCCCATGCTCTGTTACAGAGATGAGAACACATATATAAATACGGATTATAGTATACGAGCTTATAGATAGCAAGAGTATGTAAATAAAAGGTAGACATAATATGTAATGTTCTGTTTTAATGCAGTGAAATGAGGAAATATGATAATAAAGAATAATATTTATGTTTATGTGTTTATTTCTGAATGCAGTTCCATACATATATTTGGAAATGAAATGTGGCACAAAATGTTTAAAATCATAAATACTTAAGATGTATGGGTTCTAGAAATACTAATTTTAACATATAGAATATATTATCGTGCATAGAATAAGAGGCTCATGAACTTCTCATAACATAAGAGCGATAGCTTCTACAATTAATATATACGAATATACTATTACTAATAAATGGAAACAAGATCATTCTTCGCCCATAATTTGTTCTTACAAAAATGGTTCCATGTTTCAGTATAGAGGACTAGTCAGTAGGGTGGAACGAAAAACAAAAGGTCTTTATTTTTCTTTCCAACGGCTTTTATTTTTTTTACATTTGGTGTTCAAAAGTTCCCAGCGAAAATATTTTTCAAAAATAATAATCCTTACAGGTTTCATTAGAAAGCCAATGTTTTTCATTTCTGAATGAAAACCAAATGATGAGTATCCAAATGTACAAGTTTTCTCAGGCAATTTAAACTTTCCCAACTGTACTATTTTGACATTAAGTAACCTCCTAGAGTTAATAGAACAGTTTTGTGTTCATTGTTGGCAACATTGAAATTAGAGACAAATGTTGGCAATATAAATCAAGAGGTATTTGTCATTTTATCTGATATCAACAGTATGAGGTGATTACAATTTGTGCCTTGTAGCTAATAGTTCCGGACGAGCGTAAGCCATCGTGCTGTCACCACCCATAAAATTTATTTTATCTTTATCTTTGTAGCTAATAAATTCATTGTTCCTTCAAATTGTATTTTGGAGCCCTGTTTCGTGTTTACAAAGTATCTTTATATTTTGGTTCAAATGTTCTATAATCTAAAACAAACAAAGCTACTCGAGTGAAAGTACAATGTGAGTTGGTAGGGGCTGCTGGAGTGTTACCAGAACATGTTCTCCCAACATGTACTAAGGTACGGAGAAGCTATGGAGATGTATTATGGCACTATTATTTTTTTTGCTCATTGTAGGAAGAAAGTCAGAAAGATTCTTCAACAAGAGAAATATGTTAGATTGTTGTTATGAATATCAGAAATGTTTGAGAAAAAGCGTCGTTACACACTGTTATAAAAGAACGGTTGCAACGTTTCATTTAAAAAGTCTTATGATGAGTACCGGAAGCTCAAAAAGTACCGGGCTGCAGAGAAAAACAGCCCTTCTTATAAAACCAGAAGGTACAAATTTATTGATCGCAGCAGTAAACTATTTGTTCATGTGAACTTAAGAATATAGTCCCCAAAGATGAACACCAGTTTTTACTGGACCAACGGTCTGACCAAAAAATAGTTATTGGTTCAATTGATGTTTCTTATCCAGAGAATTTTGAGGACCAGGTGGATCGGAGAGCAGAGCTCTTCCAACGAGTCAAAACGTGGCAGTGAATCCCAATCGAGCACTTTACATTTGAAGAAAAAGAGCACAGTTAATGTAAGTTTACAGAATTCACATCAGGAAGTCAGAAAATTATTTGTCTGATGAAACTGAAAATGTAGAAGGAGTTTTGCCACCAAAGAATCCTGAAAAGACTAAGAGTGAACAAACCCATATGACAATGAAAATAGCCAACTTAGCAATAATATGTGATTGAATGAAAGTGTCTGACGGAGCATCCTCTTTGATTCCTAGTGTGCCTTTAAAGATTTTGATTTCGATTGTAAAAAATCAATTGATCGGACTTTTGGGTCTATATTTTGACTCTCGGAAATATTGCACCATCATAAAAGTGCAAAAGGGCAATATAACTTGCACTGAAGTTGTAAATGATGAACACATATGCCTTGTGGTAGAACCTGGATTTGAGTTTTGAGACACAAAACGGCATTAGTTGGAAGAGCTAATGGGATAGCAGATTCACTGAAAAGTTTCATTTCTGGAAATGAACCGGATACAAGTGAATTTTGTGTACTCGGATGTGGCGGAACTGGTGTGAATACAGGGCGGGTCTATCTCAATTGGAAGAACACTTTCTAAGGACATTCTAATGGATGGCTTGTTTATTCCACTCCAATGAGTTGCCTTTGCGGCACTTATTTCGGCATTTGTATGGCTCTAGTGCTGGACCCAATAGCTATTCTCGGGTTGTTGGTAAGCTGTTAAAAAAAATGTGAGAAAATGCCTGCCACTCCAACCTGGTAGTCAGTTCCTGTTGAAGCATTATCTATAGTTAACATCATCCATCATACAATTTGTATCTTTCATCTATTTGTAGGAAACTCAAGTAAAAGTAAAGGAATTCTATTATTCCTGTATGTAGGAGTATAATTGGACAAGTTTTGAATCAAAACCGTCTTTAGATATTACAGTAAAGAAAGATGTGAAAACTAGTTCCAGATGAATTTATAATGTACATTTTACAAACAGCAAGGTATGGTGCTATTTAGTAATATAGTTTAACAATCAATGTTAATATAATAATTATCCCAATTGACCAGGGCAAGGTTTTAATCTAGTGAATAATCCTACATTGTGAATTCCGGCGTTTCTATTCATAAGTCATATATTGTTAATTAATTACATCTTCTATGTCTGCAAAACGTACAACACCTACGATGCCTTGACTGCATTCAGATAAGGATATAATAACCAGAGTGACTACCCTCGTCTGGCTTTGGAAGTAGAGTGCTCGAAAGGAAACTTATCATCCTCATGTTCGACTTACTAATTCGATCGTAATTATTTTTTCAATTTTCGGTGTTTAATTTTTCATACGACGATCCAAGGACGAAGATACAATTTAACAGTTCAAAACTCTGCAGGACACTTTTCTTCTGAAGTAAAAATGTTCATAGAGATTGTAGTTCAGTCATTATAGGCACAAAATGAAGGTTTAGGGAAAAAAAATCATACAAGCAAGGGAATTTGTATGGACATTCTATATAGCTTTCCGATTCAAACTATATAAATTCCCCAAATATAAAAGTTGTGCTCGAGCCGCCACCTTGGAAAATGGCTTAACCCCGAACCTTTTCGAAGGAAGTCACAGGTTTGGGTTTAGATGGATACAGAAAGCACACGAATTAGTCAATTGATACAAATTATACATATTTGGATTTACAATAAAATAGGCTTTCATATGTTGTATAGCAGTT
>JAGDQP010024421.1:0-27980 GCA_022664845.1 Lepisma saccharinum | reverse complement strand
AACTTGGAACAAATAAGGAACGTCTCAGGACAACAATAATCAAGGATATGAAGTATTACCTAGGATAAAACGGAAGACTTCAGCCAAAGATAGTTTTTTTTTCGGTAGAAACTGCATCAGAACAACTAATTGATGTAGGACAGAACTTTCCGTGTTGTTAAAGAGAGATTTCGAAGTGTTATAGAAGAAATCGGAAAAACTTAAATTTTAATTTGAATTTTATTTATGGCCTTTAGGCATCTAAGGCTCAGGCCGGGAAAGAGGAGGGGAAAGGATTCGGGAAGGTGTCGGTCAGCGCCTATGTTGAAGATGTCATCTCGGCATTACCCTAGTGTGACTGAGGAAAATCCCTAGAAAAACTCTAATCAGGATGGTCGGCCTCTGGGATTGAACCCAGAACCTCCAGAATGCAACATCAAAGTTCTACCACTGAGCTATGGCGGCTCGGTCTGAAAAACTTAGACGTAAATAGAATGCCACACTGAATATGGATTGAAAGATATGTTTGTCTTAAGCCTTCTATCTATCTGTCTTTCTCTCTCTCTCTTTATCTAACGTAAGTAACAGAGTACTGTAAGATATCGTACAACAAATGGTCACACTTTTCAAACTCACAAACAATTTTGTTTATTCATATTTTCCTGACCAAAAACCCGTTGTGTCGTTTATATTTAGTCAGAGTTTATAAACTAAAGTTCTAAATAATTAAAGGTCATACAAATTATGAAAGATTTTATATGACGCAGTTTATCGATCATATTAAGACGCAATTATTATTGTTGCATGAATTACGGGATAACGTTCCTATATGTAGGCATGCATATTTCTTTGAATAGGTGGGAGAGAAATAAAGAACCGGTATTTTTTTTTTTTTTTTTTTTTTTTTTTGAAGAACACTTAAAATTTTCGCAACTTGCAACATAACAAAGAATTTCTAATACCAGTACATAACCCGCAAATAGCATGTGTTCTCGGAAAACTGATGCAAACTTGCTCTCACAAGTGTATCAGCTTAATGCAAGCTTTAAAAACCAAGCCAGAAAGGTTTTAACAAGATCATACAGTCTAGTTTACAAGAATCCAGATTGAAATAGCCTTAACAGAACAAGATTGACAATCGGTTTGCAAGAGGTATTGAAGCACTCAACTTGTCATATTAAGGATTCTTCAGGGCTGTGTCGTGCTTGAAGCCAGGTTGTTATGACCATGATTGTGTCATCAATAGTGAGAGAAATTTACTGTTTCAATAAACGGAATAACGCATATTTTAGAGTAGCTTCAGAAAAAAGCGTAATCTTCATTACATCCTGACTTCTGAGGTACCTGCTATTTTCTGATTACACAGACATTTTTACGATCGCATCACCGTAGGTAAACACCTGGCAACTCCTGGAACTAAACAAGTGTAACTGTCTGCACAGCCAGCGAATTAGTAGAGAGATGCGATAACGTATATACTGCTTTCGGAATGCTTTCATTACGCATATGTATTTTTTTTTAAAAAAAGTCCAACCTGGTGTCCGTGAATTACATGCAATTAGACTGACCATATTTTGATTTACTTAAACCGGGACATTATCTGCGATGTAGCATTGACTTCGATTTTCTGAAATCGGGATACTCACAGGAATAATAATGATTGGAACGACACTGAGAGGTGATCACATACGAGTCTCGATACCTGCCATCCTTTATTTCTTTATTCATTCTCGTCTTCTAGGGTTTCCATCACTTTCCCCAGGCAAATGTCGAGATGGTACCTTATGAAAACCTACGTTACTACCTTTAGAATCCATATCCCAGAAGAATATTCGGTGAGGGCCCGATATTCCCACAAGTTGTTGTAGACTTAGGCTGTAGTTGGCACTCCAGTCCATGATAGCAAATTAATTTTAAATTAAATTGTGAAAATAGTATTATATTAAATTCAGGGTTTGAAAACCAATTTTACCTTAAATTTAGTCTATTAGGAGTCGTATGTAAGTAAATATTAACTCATTATTGTATCTACCGGGAGACAACTAACAAACCTGCCGAAACACCATGTTAGAACTTCAAGCAAGTCCTAATTCTCTTTCCGAGTGCTATTTAGACTTCGTTCGTCTGATCGAAATTGATGGCTGTGAATCGGTATAGAAATTTTGAAGTTGAAAGTAGACAATTTTGAATAGCGTAGAAGGAAAAAAAATGTGTTCCATCGTTTATAATGAAAAGAAAATATCAAACATGATTTTTCTAACCTATTTCTGTGTAAAATTTTGGAAATTTATTTAGAAAAAATCTAATCTTTTCTAACCTACGGAAGAGTATTTTGTAAAATGTTGAGAAACGTAAATTTTCCTTAAAAGAGAAATGAAGAAAAAAATCAATATCTTGCCGAGAATCAAACTCAGGTCGCATGGACAGTTATCCGATGCTCTTACCATTATACCACTGTAAATTCTTCGCTGTTTTTTTCTCACCGTTGTTCATGCTTTAAGAAGTTCAGCACAACGCTACTAGATCCCTGAGTCATCTGGCGGAGTTTAGCTTATTTATATTTTATTTAAACGCTCTTACCACGGACTTCAGGGCACTAATACCTCAGCGACGATGCAACGAAACAAAATTCAAATATTTTTCAAGTTTAACAAGTTTCCTTGCACAGCTAGTTGTTCCAACAAGATTGAATTGTACTTCAACCAGCAGCATTGTTATTCTAACAAGTTAGTTTCATGCTTGTTTATGAAGTGCAACACGATATTAAGTTTGACAAGGTGAAAGAAAGTTCTTACAAGTATGATGCAAGTCGGCATGCTATCTGGAAACTTAATATGCGTTGGAACATCTTTGTGTGAGTAGAAAGAGAGCGACATTATAGAAGTATGTATATTAAATATTGATAAGACAAGAATAAGAATATGAGAATATTTACAATTGGAAAGATGATGAAATTTAAATGAAGTGAAAAATTAAATCAAATATATGTAATACTTTACAGTGTTTAAACACACACACAAGGCATACGAATAAACCAATCTCAACATACTCCAATAACTACATCTCCTGTTAAAAACGTTGCGTAGTTTAACTTCTTAACTGAAGGTGAAACGATCGTTTGTCACAATCGAATAAACCGACTTTCGTCGTTTAACTAATCTAATATCACTTAGAAAACAAACTAACGATGGAACACGTTACATAATCACAAGGTCCAGGAAACAATCAGCTTAAAAAGGGTTTAAGGGAAGCCAAAATAGTTTCTACATCAATGTTCAATTTCTTTCATCTTTTTCCTATTCTCATATTGTTCAGCTTTCTCTAAACAGTACACTGTCGTACTCAAACTTGTCAAATATTCGCAATTTCTTCTAAATATCTAATTCACATTTCTGGGATTATACATAAATCAGTACATTACCTAAGTCTCAGAAGGTGACATTCTTCTCTAGCTCAACTTCAGGAAAATATGATTAGGATGCTGACAATGTATAATATTCAAAGCATCATTCCAGCATCCGCCTTGTAGAGTGAAGGGGATTCATCTGTCAGAATGACTTGATTAAGCATAATTTAAACTTGTGGTGAGTTTGTAGTGCCAATTTCTTTCTCAGCCACATTCGCCACTACTAACCTTGACGGGCTTGTTATTATGTGACTGCTGCTGCTGTCCCTTGCATTTATTTCAGAGTTTCGATATTCAGAACTTAAGAGGACTCCTGTGTGGTAAAGTGGTTAATGCCCTTGCTTTCAATACGAGCGGAACCGGGTTTAACTCCGGGTGGAACTTTCAATTTCTGTGTTGACCTGGCACTATGATGAGAATTGGGGAGCTACTGAAATAAGGAAATAGCAGACTGCGGTCTAGAAAGTCAGAAATGTGACGGGGGCATTATGCTGATCACGTAAAACTCCACTGAACGTGCAATGTAATTTGTCCGACCCTAGACAGCTTGGACTATAAATGAGAAGAATAGCAATCCTTTTTTAACAACACTTTTCATGTAAATAGTTCCAACTCAATGTGAACCAATACCTGCTCATGACCGTTGTTGTCTGTAAGACTTCATTCCTTGCTTCTTTGTATTGAAAGTTGCTATCACTCTACTGCTCAGCTCTTTACATTAATTAATATACAATAAATTATGAAAATAAATAAACTTCTTGAAGGCAAAATCAACAAAGTTAAGCAATTAACTTTATTTTCGTAATTGCAGAAATAAATATATCGGAGTCAAAAGAAAACAATTACAGGTTTAGAAAGATACTAATATGCACGTATCCAGAAGTTGGTTTGGGGAAGGGTCCAGGGGCTTGGGGGGGGGGGGGGGGGAGGTCCAAGGGTGTTTGACATGAAATGTATATGAAATATACATAATTACGCCTGAAGCTATACTAATTTTCCATAAGAGTCTGTCCCCTCGGACCCATCCCTAAATACGTCCCAGGGAATATCAACATGAGACTACAAAAATAAGCAAGATAACATTTCGAAAATCAATTAATAAAAAAATCATATGTGAAGGTGAGAATCCAATATAGCCGCTAGAATATGCAATTGCTAGCATACAACCAACCATATTACGGGAAATATTTTTTGTACTTAAGTCAGGACATATTTTTTATTGACTTAAGATTTTAAAGCGATTATAAATCTTGTTGTAAGAATTATAAAACGATTTTTGTTGAATTTAAAATTCCTATTGTCTCATTTCATAATTGCAAAGACATTGGTGAAGGGCTTTATTCATGTGTCATTCAGAATGAACTGACAGAAATTACCAGTATACCAGTACGTCACAAGAGAAAAAAGTGTTGATTCTTTCCATTTTATTTGTGATAATGTTACTAAAAAAGAGATTATCCTATTTCCTGGGGAACACACTAAATAATGTATTGAATAAATTAAACTACTCAGATTAAACTAAACTGTGTTATTCAATGATAACACAAACAACTAAAATTGCATGTTCCAGCATGCATATAATATATTGTTCCTCCTCTACAGCTCAAGATTGACTCCCCAGATAGCAACCATCAATTACTGATGATTTTAATTGTAAAACACTACAATTTGACACCAAAATCATAGCTCTTGGTACAATAATTCCAATAGATTATTGAGAGGATGGCTGCCTGTATACTAAAAATGGTTTACTCCGGCAGTCATGTTGGATTTTCCATATTCCAAGATGGACTACCCAAGTGGCTACCATCATTTGATAAAAATTTTACTAATGAAACCTTACAATTAGGCACCAACTCCATAACTCTAGGTATAAAAATTCCAAACATGTGGTCACTTATATGCTCGAAATTGCATATTCCATCGACCATATTGGATTCTCACCTCCACATATGGTCTCAGACGAACTACCCAAATTGCGACCATCGCCTTTCCAAACACTTGCCTCTTAACCTATAAAATGACACTATTCACAATATTGTTTCATCAAACTTCACACAGGAAACGGGGTGCGTAAGACCGACTTGTGCCAAAAATGCTTAATAGACGTAAATAAAATTTTAAAAGTGCTCATTTTTCCATGGGTGTCACATTCTAAAACTTTGCACATGTCTTTACAAATAAAAGACCATTATTTTCTGCAAGTTTCACAAAAATCGGAGTTGACGTCATTTTGGCTATTCAAGGTCAAACAGGCCAAAGTTCAATGTCAAAGTTTAAATTTCTTAGAGAAGGGCAAGTGTTGCATATCAAATGAAAGATCTGTCCAAGACCTTTACAACGACGCAAGAATCACATCCCTATCTTAATTAGGACAAAAGTTATAAATATTTTAAATAATCAATGTGACTCAAAATTCGGGAAAAATTCAAAGTTTAAGATGTTATAACTCCAGAAATATACGACTCAGGACTGCAATATTACATTTTTGGATGTTTCTTATCAAGCCCTACTAACACACCAAAATTCATAAAAAGTCTTAGATGGTGAGGTAAATGACTGTGTTGGTCTGACATGGAATGACGAATTCGTTTCTGTTACAAAGACAGTTTTTGAAATAAAGGGATATATCTATGCTTAAATTCGAAACTGGGAAAGCTTATTGATCCTGGAGTTATGAAGAAGGCTGATTGGTGATTTTTCACAAGTGAGTCACCTCAAGAGCATCACAATGATGTGTACTTTACTGTTCGGGTCACTTCATTGCTCTAAAACAGCATCAATCAACTTTCACAGTTTCGAATTTCAGCATATATCAGTGAATTTACTTCGAAAACTGTCTTCGTAACAAAAAAGAACTAGTAAAATAGAAGACAATCAGGAGTGGTGCGATAGAGCAGTGGGTAGAAGGACGGACTACAAACAAAACTGAAGATTCTAGGTTCGAGCTCCAATCCAGACAATAATAGAAATCTTTTTCCACCACAGGTTTCATGTTTAACAAGACAAATTTGTAGCAAGTTTGGCGTGCAAAGTATGTAGCAAATTTGGCATGTGTCAACTAGCAAGTTTGATGCAAGGTTATAACAAATTTGCAGCAATGCAATGTCAAGCTTTGTGCAAACTTGCAATGCCAAACCTCGTACAAACTTACTGCAAGTTTGGGTGTTATCTGGGAAAGGCAAATCTGTACGATATTCCATATATATATATAACAATCCTATCGAGGTCTGCTGGCTAGGGCCATAACTTTCACCTAAAGTTAGAGTAATAGATGTTGGTACGAACGGAAAAAGAAATATACAATTGGATAATAAGTATAAATACAGAAAGTATTAGAAAGGTTTCATAAATCAACTGCAATTGTAGGTAGAAGATGATTGAAAAGACAGGAGAGACAAACACTGATTAAGTATTGGGAAGAAGAAAAGGTTTATTGCATAATAGGAACTGACAAAAGCTGAAGACTAAAGAACACAATAACAAATGAATCCGCACTAAATACCCGATATTGATAAAGAATAAGCAACGATTCAATCTTGGATAGTTGTGTTAATTGATTTAAATTTTTGAATTTAATTTTTAACTTTAGGCAGCTTTAACTTTATGCCTTTAGGCAACTTTGGCTCAGACCGGATGGATGATGATGGAATGGCTAGTAGAATGAAGAAAGTGGGAGAAAATGTGAGAACCCCGAGAAAACCACATGGCACGAGCAGGGTTTGAGCTGACAACACCAAGATCCAGAGGTGAGCGCTCTAACCATTCAGTCACCGCGGCCTAATAATTGATTCGGTGTAAACAAATGAGTTCCATGTAAGCACCTTCTACTTCCCTTACTATGTTTCATATGCATCTTTAATATGAAACACAGATGAGATTACATAGTTCTTACAAAACAATATTTGTTCAATAATTTTGGGGGAGGGGGGGATCTAATACTAAGGTCCTTGTGCATGCAAACATGTACTTGTGTAAGAAAAAGACCCGGTATTAACGGTACCTTATTTATCTTCGAAATACAATCATTTCCGATTTGCGTTTTATGAAATCCATTGTTAGCAGATATCACTTTAAAGAAGAACTAAATGTTTGGGAAGATTTAAAAATCTTCCTCTGTGCAGTGTATTCGGTTCCTTGTTAGGGTAATTAAGGTTGACTGAGAAAACTTAATATAAGTGTAATCTACTAAGATGAGATTCTATAACTTTGAATGTTCTATTGACCTACAAAAACAAAATGTTTCAATGTTTCCAGACCCCTTTCTCACGCTCTGACAGAGTTCTTTCTCAGATCGAAAACAGGGATAACATATTTCTCAGGAAGAAAAGAAAAGAAAGGATACAAGTATTCCGGATCAATACCGTTCATTGATCTAACCTTGAGCATCTTGAGCATTAGTCGCTTTTTTTTTTCATATACAACATATGAAAATTAAATTTTTCATTTGTTTCAGTCACCAAGTAATTTTTAATTTCCAATGACACTGATAACTTTTCACCTTTTGCCATCAATTTAAATTCATTTTGTTTTCGTTCTTTTTCTTCTTTTTCTCTCTCCTTTGGTATTCATTGCACGATATGAATTGTAAAATAATAATACTGATGATATGATAAATTACATGTAGATAACGCTGTGTCATGTAAACTTAAATGACAAATGAGGGAGGTGATCCAATATATGATGATGATACGGTGTTGTAAAAAATAAATAAAGAAAGAAAGAACTAAGGGATTGCATTCTTGTATGAGTTTTTGAGTGTTTAAGTAGAGACGATTCGAAGACTCAAGAAGCTGGTGGGAGAGGAAAATCGAGAAACGTAGCACTGACAATAACACTTTGATGTATCGTAGGTGAAATTCGAGCGTAGCGAGGTGGAAGAGAAGGAGCAAACGGGCCAATTGCCTCTATTTATCTTCCTCCACTAGAACGAGGTCCTCTGCCACTACGTCACTGATGTGCAAGTAGATGATCCAGTACATGAGATTGAAGCAGGCGAAGCACACGGGAAATACAATACGAGAGTACTTATCGATGTCGCTGCTTGTGATACCATAACATGTGTTGATATCCTTTGGTGGCTGAATGATATGCGGACCCGCTTCTTCATCCGCACGTCCGTTGATGGTATTCTGCAGAGCTCCTCCTTTGGAATGGGCTTTTGGATCGTTAACCTTGAACCGTACCTCCTGAAACAAGGGAAACACTTTTAAGGTACACAAGTACAATTTGTAGCCTTCGAAAACGCTTGCTCGCTTTTTGTCTGATCATTCCTCACTCACATACACATCACACCTAAGTAAGTAAAGAAGAAGAAAAGGCTACATACTTTTTAAAGGCTTCCAGGTGAGTACACACTATAAAAAAGTGGGATAGTTTTGCTAAAGTCTTGGTCACGATGAAAGAGAGACAAATAGGAAGCAGTTGTAACGAGAAGAGTTATGTTGCCAACTGAATGGCAGGTAACAGATTGGTCTAGTCATGAAAATGGTAAAAATATTAAAGAGACCGAGTGAAAATCATCAACGAAGTGAGGAGGGATGAACTAACTTGGAGTCGGTAAGAGACTTTCTGAAGAAGTAATGAAGGTAAAGAAACAGGGGGTAAATAATAATAACAATAAGTCGAAATTATGATACTTACATGATTGGAAATACAGACGTACGCAGAAACTGCACACGCACATAAAAATATGACAATGTTTTGCCAAAGTCATTGCCAAGGAGAGAAATGAAAGGTAGAGAGGAGTAGTGACGAGGAGTGACTATGTTGACACTTAATGACGTGATCATTACACCACTTCCCCATCCTTTGTCCGTCTATTGTATTTCCCTACTATTCTTTGCTTCCACGTTCCTTGATGTGTTTCTCCTACCTGTGAAGTTACTTGTTCTTCCTCCTCTAACATACAATTTTTCCACATTAGCTTCTCCTACTTGGTTTTAAATTTTTATTCTTTTCAAATTTAAATTTTTCCTTTTCTTTCTGTTTTAATTGGAATTCTGCACTCCTACTGATACCATGCAGCATGTTTTCCAAAAACCACTTCTCTTCTGAATTACCCATTTTCACACCCAAGCATTTAAGATTTCCCGTGTCATTTAAATCTATTGAAATTCTGCAATCCTAGTTTCCCCAAGAGTTCTAATACCATAAACACTCCGCTTCGGTTTACAACATCCCTTCGTCATAGTCGTTTTTCTTCTGCAGATAAACATCTGTCAATTTGATTGCCTTGGCAATTTCATTACATGTTAACGAAGCCTTAGAACTCCCGCACAGCTTTAAAAAAATAAAAAAAAAGAACAGTTGACAGCGTAGCCATTACTTGCCACAGCCCCCTCTCTATCTTTCTTTAACTGTTTACTGTGAGCATGCTCTTGGTAGAACTTCGTTGAAATCAACATTATGCAATTGTTCTCATCTATAACACACCAAATATTCTGTCCCATAAACTCTTGCAGTCCGTGGCACCTGCATCTTCTCTTCTGACGACCTACATCAAAATTATTTCACTACCCACTCCTCAACTTTTAACGACGTGTATTTCCTAGTCCCCTTATCCGTAAACAATTCGTCAGTGCCAAGAATCCCAAAAACTCCAACCGGCCTTCCCACGAAGCTCCCTCCGTCGCCAATCTTCTCCCTCCGTACTGAAATTTGAAAATATTAAAATTAACCCAAAGAAATTTATTACGCTTAAAACGGAGTATTCATCCTTTTATGGTTTTGTAAGCATAAGCGATTATGATCGCATTGCAATCCCTGAATTTTGTCCAAGAAGTGTTGTATACACTCAATTTCTTGGGAAACTAAAGATGACAAAGAACTAAGTTATGCTAATCTTAGTGATGAAATATTTTCGGTAACTACGAAGATCAGCATTGATCGAAGGAATAAAATAAATCGAACCAAAATTTAAGCTAACAATACCAAGCTTAACCTTTAATATCAGAAATTGTAACGGGTACACACGAAGATATTGTAACTGAAATAAATTGCAACAGTTACGATATTATTGCTATAACTTAATCGTGGTTTAAGCAAGGTAGGGGTTAATTTTGCTCAATTAGTAAATACATATGATTTATTCCGAGTTGATACGAAATTAGCAACTGTCCTAAAACTGTAAAGGTGGTAGATGTATATGATTAACTAGGAAAGTTTTAGCTTATAAATACACCATTTCAATATATTTATTTGGTCATTGTGTATGCTAACGTACAATGTTTTCCGCCTACAATCTTGGCCTTGCATTATTTCTCCCTTGATTCTAAATATCCATCTTTTCAACAATGGTGAGGTCCTCCAATGCTAAACGTTGATCATAAAATATTTGGGCCGTATTGATAAATATGAATATTAGGATTTTGAAAACAAAGCAAGACGCCAAACTTCAGAACAGCTTATGTAAGGACAGTAACTACGATTACATAAAGTGACATAATTGAACTGTAAACATTACATAGCAGTAGCGATTATACAAGAATTATATTAAGCATACTTGTTATATTTGGTGTTATATAACAACTATGTAAGAATGAACCATCGTCTTGACTTTCCAGTAAGATGGATAGCGGATGATATTCCAGGAATGTTCTGAACATCACATCTTGTTCTCGGGTTCTTTTTTCATCCGGAATGAAAAGTGTGTGTGTGTGTGTGTCTCATGATATTCCGTGTTGTGCTTTTACCAATTGTGTGTGATAAAATTGTTTCTATAGTTTGAAAAACAACAGAGTTACTAAAGTCTTCTAGAGCAGTGGTATTCAACCTTTTATGCCAACCTACCCCTAGAGACGCTCAATTTTGTACCCCGAAAGTTGTTGCTGGATAATTCCAGTGATACATTATTACATCCAAATTAAATTAAATCTAAGTGTAATTAATTATTTGATACATTAAATTATACTGAATTTATTTTAGTTTTAAATCGTTAATTTTATTTACATGATAGAAGAGTCAAGATATTAAAAAATATATAATTAAAGGAACAGGCATACACATTTTAAGGCAATGAGTTCCTAAATTAATATTTAATTTTGTACTAAGCTGTTATGAGTTATATAATTGATGTTGTTTACGGCATCCCAAGTCCTCGATTCCTAGCCAAATCTTTGTGGCTGTAAGGATAAGAGGCGATTACGGATTAAACGGTTTCTCTGTTTCGTTTTAGTTGATGTTAATGCAGAGATACTCTGATCATACAAATAAGAAGAGGAGAATAACAGGGGTGTGTAATGACAATGTCACTAAGTGCCTAATACTGATTGCGAGCAATTCAAAAATTCGAAAATTGACAAGTTCTCAACTTTCATTTTCAGTGAACTATAAGAGGACATTTTCAACAACCTTTCTTTTAATTTTAAGGAATGATCAAATAAATTATGACAGTATAATATAATAATTTGTAATCCAGTTTTGAGTGTTATCTTCTCCCTCAGTTTCTGGAAAATATATAAAACAGCTTGTCCTGAGATATTGCAAGTCCTGAGTAATTTTCAAACCTCCATCCGAATTCGTAATTTCGCTAATAGGAGTGCCAAGGTAACTTTTTTTTACTTGTCATTGAAGCAGCCTTGATACATTAACACATTCATCGTGCAACCGTAATTCTAATCTTATAAAATGAACAATGATCTAGCAAATATCATCTCCCTTTCTATGTTTTGGTAATTGTTTACATCCCAAAATTTCATCAACAATAAATAATACATTTTTGAAACAGCAAACTACCGAGTGCATATATGTAGCTCGGCTTTGTTACAAACCTCTACCGATTCATCAATTGGAATTTCATTTTTTTTTCTAGAATCTTGTGCCATGTTATGATATCTACACCCTACACCTGTATCAGAAGTTGGAAGGTCTTTATTAGTTTGGCAAATTTTTGTCTAACATTTTATCTGCTATAATCAAATTACTACGAACAATAAGAGACTCGAACGTAGAATGCAATATATTTTTTGCAATGGTAGAAATGGTAATTCGTACGGTGTCTCCAATGCCCTTCGAAGGTTCTGTGAAATTGTCTATTACGTTGAAAATTTATGTAAAGTTTCTCTTTTGCTTTTGAAAAGTTTAGCTTTTTTGTCCTTATACCCGCCATGATGTGTTACAAAGTGAAGTAGGGATGGTTTCGCAGAGTTGTTCGATAGAGCTCGGTTACAAATAGTGCAAGAGATGCTGTCGCATTAGTCATCACCAAAATAAAAATAAAATGTTCATATTTTTACATGCACTGCACATTTTTACGTACGCTAGTTAGAAAATTGTTGCCCCAACACAGCACACCACGAAAAAATCAAACTCAAACTACTTCCTTCTTTCACATAGATTTTTAATATTTTCAAGCAAGGCAACGTCTCCTAACAGGAAAAAGTTGCTTGACTAGTTGGCAGAAAAGCCTGATAACACCCCGAGCAATTAACCACATATTTTCTTCAATCCTTCCTTTCGAAATTCTGGGCTGCCGAAGAGACAAAAAATCTTCCTTTCTACCACTATAGATATTCATTTTGGTATTTTCATTTTGAATTTAGAAGAAAATGTGACTGTCAACGGAAATACAAAGGGTGATACAAAGATTAGATAAACGTAAAATAAATATTTAAACAAGTTAGGCGGAGCACAATCGGAGTATTGTGTATATAAGCTACCGCGAGCAGCGAGCATCCTATTTATATGATCAATGTTCTGTTGGAAAAATTGCGGCAAGATCTTTCCAATGACACCTCAAACACCTTCCCAGCCCTGTAGTTCCAAAGTTAAAAATCCCCGCCTCCGAAACACGAGAACCGCCCCTGCACTCTGGATGAATGATACGGGTTTAAACTCATCTTGCTTAGACCTTTCCGTCGGCACCTCAATCGCCTTCCTAACCCTAGTAGTTTCCCAATGATATAAATTGCCCCCTTTCTCTGGCATCGCTTCTATCTTTGGAACTGCCCTTGCAATGTGTATCGTCTATACGGGTTTGAGCTAGTCTTGCAAAGACCTTTTCAACGACACCTTAACCACCTTCCTAGCCCTACTAGGTTTTGGGCTGAGAGTTGTCTACAGACGGACGGAGTGGCTCTGATCTTTAGTGAAATAACAACATGTATATGTTTATTTTAAATTTACGTACCCTCTAAGATGTCTTCGTGTACCCCCGGTTGAATACCACTGTTCTAGAGCAACCGATCACATCAACAGAGATATCAAGCTCTCATTCTACTCAACATGGACATCGAATCAAGTTGTTAGTGAGAACAATTGAGGTTGGCTGTTCAGATTCGATTTAACACCATCGTCATATGCCGGAAGTCGTTTACCTTAGCGGTGAGTCAAGCAATAACAACGTATCTTAAGCAAAAAGACCAAGGATTGTAGCCAATCAGAAAGCGTCTTGCATTTTATTTTATTTTACTTTATTCAAACTAGATCTATTGTTTTGATTTCAGTGAAAAGAAACGTATTTGGACTTGAGAAGCGCGACAGGGCGAGATGCTGGGTATTCTAAATTGCAATTCACTTTCTTTTAAAAAAATGTCATCGCTAATATTCGTTGTATGAAAATAGAGATAGGATATTTCCTCTAAAGAAAAAACAAAAAACAATTAACACTTCGTATTCAGAATGACAGGTAGTTAGAAAGCTTCATACATAATCTTCTTTCTTAAAGTATTGCACAGAGGAATTTTCTTAAGTGCACGTAAGTTAAGGGCCTATATTCAGGAAGGGCCTATATTCAGGAGACTAATTTCGTTAGAAAGGAGAGCTGCAATGTGACAATGCACCATCATCTTACATCGTCCTGTTGACAACTGGGAAAAGTCTGGATCGATTTGTTTCAATCCGAATGATATAGATAAGTTTTGAAATCCTGTTGTGTGAAGTCCACTTTCTGAAATAACAGATTCCTATGTACATATGTTTTTACAATACAGTGTACTCAATAGCACCCAACTAACGATGTTTCACTTCATGTATCCATGAAAAGATGTACACAATAAATGAGCAAGATTTAATATTATATGTATGTATGTAGTGCATTTATGTGAATAGTGTTGCATAAGAAATATGCCATATTGTGCTGTTAGTACATGTCGGAACCACAATAGAAAATTAAAGGGTACCGATATCATATACCTCGAATTTCCTCGCGATTCAAAATCTTGTAATTCTTGGAAACATAAATGTTACCGCAAAGTCAAATTTCCTTACAGAAAATGCTCGCATTTATTCATCCCATTTTTCGTCGGATTCGTGTGAAAGAGATTTAAAGTCGGAGCTATTAGGTTTACTCTCCAAAGAAAGTTAAAGGCCGATTCAATCTTTTCGTTGAATCTTCCAGTGTCTTGTAATATTGAGTCTTAAGGAACAGCGATTGGAGGGAAGGAGTGGAGTAAAGAAATATTAAGAAGACGATATTTACCGAAGTAAGAGAAAAAGCAGATTTTATTCATATCAAGGAACAACAGGTAGTGGAGAATCGGTGGAATGCATGTTCATTGAAAGAGGAAAGAGATAAAATTAAAATCATTCCAGAAGAAATCAGGAGACCGAATTCTGAAATCATTACTGACTCCCAGTTATTATTATTATTATAATTATTACTTACTGTACTCAGCTCAATATTGAACTCAAAATAACCTTACCAATCCCACCTCCCAACAGTACTTGACTACGCGCAGAATGCTGTCAGATGTTTTTGATATGGATGTCCACCATCTTGTTTTGTTGCCTCAAGGCCACAAAAAGCAGTGATTTTGTTTCTTTTAACAACATGTAACTTGTCTCTAAACTTCAGTCCATTTCATATATACACTGCTATATATTTCCCAAAAGCGGTTGCATCATAATGTGTGGATATAAAGGACAGAGGTCGTGGTGGAGGAGAGTGTTGGTTGGGCAAAGAGGCAAATATAGGGAAAGAAAAAGTGTTTATTTTTTCTAAAAATGGGGTAGGGCTTACTTTTTTTTATCAATACTGTGCTTATAATTGGCATCGAGTGAAGCAGTAAGTGGGATGAGGGAGGGTTGGGAAATTTGAAGGCAAAAATATGTGTGGGGGGGGGGGGGGGGGGGGGGGGGTTGTACTGAAAGCATAGTATTACTACAAGGCAGGAAGATGCTGGAGAAGTACTTGTTTGTTTGTATAAACCGTGTAATTACAACCACGATTATCCGAACTTCTGTGTGTTTTTTTTCCTGCAATACAGACTCGCACACGCACACACTCTGCGCTAATAATTGTTACTCTTTATCTATACAAAAGTAAAAAAAAAGAAAGTAATTACTATATATATATATATTAGGTAATTACTATATATATATATATATATATATAAAGTAATTACTTTCATTTTTTCATATACATCAACTGCTTGGCGAACGAACATGGATGAGCTTCTCAGCAGCCCGCATTAGCAGACAGCGTGGTTAGTCAAATGTTTGCACTCCTCCTTTCTCTTCACATAATGGTACAAGTGACAAGTAAGGAAGCAGCCTTGGAGGTCTTCTTTGCTTGCAGGACATAATGTGGCTGAAAACGACAGCGGTCAGTCCTGCAGGAAGTCAGTGTGAAAATTCCCCCTTTTAACTGTAGACTGTCAGGAAAACAACACTGCAACCTGAACGGACCTATACGTGGCGACTCTGAACTATCGGTCCCGTGTAGGAGAGGACAAATTAGAAGAATTGGAGAATGAACTTATAAGGATTAAATTGGATATCATAAGATTGTCAGTAGTGTGAGAAAGAATGAAGAACAGTTGGAACTACCGTCAGGTCACACGTTCAAAGGAACAAAAAATTGAAGGAATTTCAGATTGAATCAGTACGAGGAGAAATAAAGATAAACAAGATGGAAATTATACAGGTATATGCTCCAAGAACGTCACATCTGGAGGAGGAGGTCGAAGGGGTACAGAAGATTTTGGATAGCAAATTACATTATAAAATTGTAATGGGAGACTTCAATGCGAAAGTTGGAACTAAGCAAAGCATTGGCACGAAAGTGGGGAACTTTGGATTTGGCAAAAGAAACAAAAGAGGAGAGAAGTTAGTGTAATTTTCAGAAACCAACAGACTGTTCATTTCTAATACATTATTCAAGAAGCCACCACAGAAGAAATTGACATGGAAAGGGCCAATGCAACTAAAAAGGAAATAGACTATGTTTTGTCTAATAATAGGGAAATTCTTCAAGATGTGTCTGTTCTGAACAGTTTCGAAATCTCAAGTGATAATAGAATGACTGTCTGTTCTGAATAACTGATAATAGAATAACTGTCTGTTCTGAACAGTTTCGAAATCTCAAGTGATAATAGAATGGTGAATGTAAGCAAAAACTAAATACTAGACTTGAGAGGAAGAAGGTTAACAGAGGAAAACAGCCATTTTTAGATCTGAAAAATCTAGAGGAAAACAGACAGACATTCGAGTTAGAACTAAGCAACAGATTCAGCACCTTGGAAGAGTTAGAAGGTATCAATAGCAGATATAAAATACTGACTGAGATAATAAGAAAGACATCCAAGGAAATAGCAGGCATAAAAAAATCTCTCACAAGAAACTAAACTCTTGGTGAAAAAAAAGAGGGAAATGAAAGAAAAGGAAAATTACATTAAGAGTATTGAGTACATACAACTAAATAAACTAATAAAAAATATATATATAAGAGAGGATGTACGAAGATACAACACAAATCTTGTTAGAAGTATAATCGAGGAAGACAAAAGCCTGAAGAAAACCAAAATTAGCTCATGATAGAGGTGAAAAAATAATGGCAGTTAAAAGACCAGATGGGACCGTAACCGGAAATAAGGAGGAAATTATAAAAATAATATGAAAATTTCTACAAAGAATTGTACTACTCCGACGGGGAAGTAGGAAATAAGAATTCGGAAGAAAATTATGAAGAAGTCTCAGACGTAATGAAAGCAGTGGATAAAGTATTTCGAAGGATAAAGAACGGAAAATCGGCAGGAGAAGTTGGACTTATAGTATAGATGTTAAATGGGGAGGTGAAAAGATGAAAGAGCAACTGACCAAATTATTCTCAATATGCCTGTGGAAGAGAGAAATACCGCTAATTTGGAATAATGATATTATTATTTTTTATATTTAAATCACTTGAATCGAAAGTGCATAGATTAAATTACTGCGAAATATTTACTCGATTGCCACATCTGTGTAATGAGAGTTCGAAAATAGAACTTAAAATGAATTTAAGTAAACCAAAAGTAATGTACAATCAACATGCTGAAAAGAAGGAAATAAAGATTCATGGAGAGACATAGGCATAGTTGATGATTATGTATACCTAGGCCAGCTCAAAACATAGAATGCCAAGTTGAGGAATGAAATAAATAGAATGGCGTGGAACTCGTTTGAAAGACTACACTTTATTTTCAAAAGCAAACTATATACCAATGTGTCTGAAGCGTAAAGGTTATAATCAATGTGTTTTACCTGTGATGATGTACAGCTGTGAAACTTGAACATTGAATGTGGAAAGGCTCAAAGACTACGAGTTACATATGGTAACGTAAGTAATAGTTCAGGAAAGAGAACTGTAACATACGTGTTAGTTTGTGTGTCTGAGTATGTAAAGATTTATCTGGGTTCGTATTTTATATTTACAAAACTTCGGCTTGACCAATAAATAAAGAGAAATTGAACATGAGGCTTCCTGTTTCCAGAAGAAAGGAAAAGAAGAAGAAGAGAAATGAAATAAGATACGCAAGCTTTTTGAGAATAGGAGTGTACGAGGAACGGAAACAATAAGGCAGTGATATATGATGATACGGGATCGCGGTAGCTCAATGGTTAGAGCGCTCATCTCTTGCGCTTGGTGTTGTCGGTTCAAATCCTGCTCGTGCCATGTGTGATTTTTGGTGAACAAACACGTGTGCGTGTGTTTTCTTTGGTTCTCCCATTTCCTTCCAATCTCTTCATTCCACCGATCATCCCATCATTATAAATCCCTGGTCAACCACCTTCGTGGGAAATCCTTCCTCAATGAGGCAGACTTGCGGCAGTCACTTTTTGTGTCCAAGACCCTCCTCCTCCAGTTTACCGCCTCGGTATTGCGCAGCTGCAGGAACGTTGGAAAAGGTGAGGAATAACGATAAGCGACATTTTCTGTATACCTTTCAGTTTCTACAAAAAAAAAAAAAAAAAAAAAACGACAAGAACTTTCTTGGTTACCTTGTACATAAGTTAGCTCACATATCGTTGGCCATACCTGTGTCTAGAATGCATCTTGTAAGCAATGTTTCTCATGTCACAGTTGGGTCAAGAACTGGTTAACAAGTAAGATAATGCATGAACGTTTGAAGGATTTACAGCAGATTCAAATGGAGAGCAGTAAGCAAAATTTAGATTTAGACATACTTGTACAGACTTTCGGTGAAGTCCATGGAAATCGTCCGATTATTCTTCACTGACTGATTAAGTAGGTTTACTACATTATTTTTACATGAAATCTCGACTAACAACATTATTATTTAAACTGAAATTACGATCTTTAAAAAAGTAATGTATAGAGAATAACGTAATGTGTATTCGAAAAAAAACAACATAATATTAAAAGAAAATTATAAACATATAGAATATCTAACAAAGAAAAATAGTATACTATATTTGTGATGCCACATATATAACTGAAAAAGCAAAGAAGTATGATGTATATCATCCTTTTTATTATTTTTACAACTGAACGTTATAAACAAAAAGCTGCCAACATTTTAAACAATAGATGCTTCATGTGCATAACAAATTTTTAACTGTAGTACCCATCGATGGGCTCCCCACAAAAATCCACGACTCTCCTGTGTCGCCTTCAATTTCTTGTCTGGCGACGCCCCTGCTCGTAACCAGCAAGGAACATTTAGGAGAGGAACAATTCCATATACACGGAGAATTGGCCGTGCCGTGGTGATGTAATAGTAACATACCTAGCCGGCTACTGGAAGATCCGGGTTCGAGTCCTGGTTGCGGCGAGTGTAATTTTTTCTGTGTTAATTTCAACATTCACCGTATACAAGGTTATTTGTGAAAAAGGTAATAACATCTATTCTTAACAGTGGTTTGTCGCAATCTAACAAACAGAATTTCGTCATTTTACTTGTCTACTATCACTTGGGAAACAAAATGACGATGGAAAAGGTTATATAATCACTAGTTCAAGGAAACAATTAATCAAAAAATGTTTTAAAAAGTCAGAAGAAATTTCTACATCAATGTGTAGCTTATTTAATCTCATTCCTACTCTCATGTTGTTAAGCTTTCTCTAAACATGGCACTCGGGGTGTTCGGAAGTGCGAAGTCGATTTCGGAATTTCATAGATTCCGAAATATTGTGGAATTCCATACACTCCTACATAACATTGTCGTACGAGAAACTTCTCAAGTGTTGGAAATTTCTTCTAAATAGCTAATTTATATTTCTGGAACTATACTGAGATCATTACATTACCTAAGTCTAAGGGTAGCCCGACGTGAGGAAAATAGGAGAAGCCTGCCAGCATATACTATTCTAAATAGCATTTCAGTATCAGCCTCGTGGAATGAAAAAAAAAAATAAAAGAAATAAATAAATAAAAAAAAAAATTGTCAGTGCATAATTTAAACTTATGCCCATTTGTAGTGCCAATTCATTTGTCAGTCACATGCTCCACTTCACCACAGGAGGACGAACTTCTACTTATATTCGACTGTAGTTTTGACCTTGTATTTATCTTGTAGTTTCGATATACAGTACTTAAGAAGATCCCCTATATGGTCAAGTGGTTAATGCTCTCGTTTTCAGTGCAAATGGACCCGAATTCAACTCTCGGTGAGGGCTCTAAACTTCTTTGTTGACCCATCCTTGTGTTGAGAATTGGAGAGCTACTTGAATAAAAAAGTAGCGGACAGCGATCTAGAAAGCCAGAAACACAGTGACAGGAGGCGTGGCGTCGACCACGTAACACTTCATTGAACGAGCAGTTATCTGTTTGCAAGTAACGCCTTTTGACTATTGCTTTACACGGTTTAGTTTTTTCTAGTGCTCAGCTATCTACATTAATATTGAATAAATTATGAAAAAATAATTTTCCTGAAGACAGCATCCACAAAGAGAAGCGGTTAAGTGTATTGAAGAAAATGCAGAGATAAAAATATGGGAGTCAAAGGGGGAAATAAGTGACAGCTTTCCACAGGCAGGAATATCAAACGTGAGAATAAAAATATTAGGAAAATAACACTGTGGAAATCAATGAATAAGAAAATTCCGTATAAATCAATCGCTTCATTGATTTTAACGATGATGAAGAGACACAACTTCTGTAAAAGAAATAGCATTGACTGCTTGTTATCTTTTATAACGCAAGAAATATTAAAACTGAAATAATATCTTTTGTAATACGAAACAAAGGAATATAATTTAATCAGTAAAAAGAAGTGGCAGTAGATAGACCACTACAGTAGATGGCTAATTGCAATTGTAGTTTGAAAGCTCTTATAGATATATAAATTTCTTATAGATATATATATATAAAAATAGTTCCAATATCCATAAATATTCTGTTTCAATCATTAAGTCTATAAAGATAAAACACACTTAAGAATTTAACATTCAAGCTTAACAGTAAAGAATGTAAGACATCCAAGATAAATCTGTACGTAAAGCAATTAACAATCCCATCGAGGTCTGCTGACTAGGATCATAAGTTTGATGAAAAGTTATAGTACCCATTTGTAAGAACGGAAAAGATATAAAAACGGTTGTAAGTATAAATACATAAAGTATTTGAAAGACTTCATAAATCAGTAACCACTGTAGGTAGAAGAAACAAAGACTGATTAAATATTGGTCAAAAGAAAAGATTTTAGTGCTTAATAGCAAGTGACGAAAGCAGGGCAAAAAAATGGCGCAATAAGAATTGAATAAATATTAATATCTGATATTGCTAAAGGATAGGAAACTATTCATTCTAACACTATGTTATTATTTGATGTAAACAAGGATGTACCATGGAAGCCTCTTCCACTTCTCTTATTATGTTTCATGTGCATCTATGATATGGAACACAGATGAGATACGATATTTCTTGTAAAACAATATTTGTTCAATAATCTTAGGGGATCTAATACTACCGATCTTGTGCATGCTAACATCTAGTTGTGTGAGAAAAAAGACGGTACCTTATTTATAGTCAACATTAATCATTTTCAGAGTTTCGCTTCTAGAAGTCCATTTATAGTTATCACGTATCGCATTGAAAACGAATTAAATATTTGGCTAGATTGAAATAATCTGCCTCAGTGCATAAATTCAGTTTGCTTGTTAGGTTTTTAGTTAAGGTTGACTAGAATAATCTTGTACTAAATCCTAATAAGAATGTACTCTAGTAAGAATAGATTCTATAGCTTTGTAAAATCTATTGACCTAGGGAAATCTTTTCAAATGCTTTTCTCATGCTCTGACGAAACTCTTTTCTCAGCTCTAAAACAGGGGTAACACATTTCTCATAAAGAGAAGAAAAGAAAGGATATAGTATTCATGGATCAATACCGTTCATTAGTCTCTATAACTTTGATCGCCTTGAGCACTAGTCGTATTTTCGTTTTTTTTACGTAAAGAACATACGAATATAAAAATTTTTGTGCGTTTCAGTCACCAAGATAGTTCTTAATTTGTAATGGCATTATAACTCTTCACCTTCTGTTATTATTTATTTATTTGTTGTCATTATTCTTTTTCTTCTTGTTCTCTCTCCTTATGTATTCATTACATGGTATGAACTGTGCAATAATAATAATAATGATATATTCGATTTCATGTAGGTGTCATGGGAATTGAAATGACCAATCATGGAGTTGATCTTGTATATGATGATGGTAATGATCTGTAGCACAAAAAACAAAGAAAGAAAGAGCGAATTGCATTCTGTGTATGACATTTTGAGTGTTGAAGGAACGACGATTCGAAGACAGAAGATGGAGGGAAAGGAAAATAAGAAATGTAGCACTGGCGATAACACTTTGCTGTTTCGTAGGTGAAATTTGAGCGTAACAAGAAAGGAATGAACAAGAAACGGGTCGACTGCCTCTATTCCTCCACTAGAACGAGATCCTCTGCCACTACGTCACTGATGTGCAAGTAGATGATCCAGTACATGAGATTGAAGCAGACGAAGCACACGGGAAATACAATACGAGAGTACTTATCAATGTCACTGGGTGTGATACCAAACATCTTGTTGATGTCCTTCGGTGGGTGAATTACTTGCGGACCCGCTTCTTCATCCGCACGTCCGTTAATGGTATTCACCAGAGCTCCTCCTTTGGAATGGGCTTTTGGATCGTGAACCTTGAACCGTACCTCCTGAAACAAGGGAAACACTTATAAGGTACACAAGGACAATTTGTAGCCTTACGACAAGTTCGCTCGCCTTTTCTCTAATCATTTTTCACTCACATCCACATCAAGAACTAAGTACGTAAAGAAGATGAAAGGGTTTCAGATGGGTACATACGAATAAAAGAGGTTGCAACATTTCTCCAAAGCCATGATCACGGCAAATAAGTCAAGGACAAATAGGAAAAAATGGTAACGAGAAGAGTTATGTTTGCAACTGAAAGACAGGTAACAGAGTGACCAAGTCGTGGAGGCGGTAAAATTACTATAGTGGTCGAATGAAAATACATCAACGAAGTGAAGAGGGAGGAAGTAACTGGGAGTTGGTAAGAGACTTTCTGAAGAAGTAGTGAAGGTAAAGAAACAGCGGGTAAATAATAAATATAACAGTAATGATAAAAGAAAGTCGAAATTATGATACTTTTATGATTGGAAATACAGACATAGACGGAGACTGCACACGCACATAAAATAGGGCAATGTTTTGCCAAAGCATTGTCACGACAGAGAAATGAAAGCTAGAGAGGAATCGTGGAGAAGAGTGACTATGTTGACTGTTAATGACGTAGTCACTACACATTTTCCTCATCCTGTTTCTACCCATTGTGATTCTCTACCATTCTTTGTCTCCACATTCCTTGACCTATTTATCCTACCTGTGATGTTAATTGTTCTCTCATCGTATTTTTCCACAACATGTTTTTTTTATTATTTTGATTCTTTTCCAGTTTAATTTTTTCTTTTCTTTCTGTTTTACTTGAAACTTTGCACTCCTACTGGTACCATGCAGGATGTTTTCAAACCATTTGTTTTCTAGATTACCCATTTCCGCAACCACGCATTTAACATTTCCTACCTATTTCACATATTGAATTTCTCTAATCCTCCTGTCACCTAGAACTTACACCGAGAGTCTTAACACCTTAAACTTTTCGCTCCGGTTCCTCGTCGTCCCTTGTTTACAATCTTTTTTCTTCTGCAGATATGCATCCACATTAACACACAAACGTTGAAAATCGGTGGATACAATGTTAGTACCCAAGCGTAATTATCAGGTTATATATTACCTAAATACCAGTTGGTTTAACGGTTTATTTAACGTTTAGAATCAACATAGTCTTCATCGTCAAGAAGTGGACTTATTTTAGAAAGTTTATTTGACATTGTATATGGTCATCTATTCAACGGCTCAACACCACCGTTTTCAGTTGGCAAAAACAAAACATTGTTCCTCTTGACGGCGAGTTATTGAGAGAACAGAGTTGCTATCTTTGTTCATTTTTTTCACGTTGATATATTAATTTTGCTTGTAAATTTTTCATCTGTCTGCAGCGGGATTTGAACCCGGAACCTTCCGACTCGTCACTCTGGCCGCTTGGGTATTGACTCAACTTCACATTAACTAAAATTTTACCATTCCTTTTATGTTACGAAGATTGTATTAATGAGCCTGAGGATTCCTCGTAGTCGAGCGGTTAGAGCGTCGACTACCAACGATAAATGCAAAAAGTTCCAGCTTCGAATCCCAGTGCAAACCGGTAGAGAACTTACAAACAAAATCAATATATTAACATGATAGAAATTTTTGAAAACAGCAACAATGGTGAACTCCGTCATGAAGTTCAATGCTCACTTTTGGTCAAATGAAAAAGATGGTTTTGAGCCGTTGAACAGTTAGCCAAATACGTTACAAAAACGTTTCAAAAATACTCCACTTCTTGACGTTGAAAGCTATGTTGATTCTTAACGTTGAATAAACCGTTGAACATGCAGACATCTCGGTACATATACAACTTTAAAATTACGTAGCGGGACTAACGTTGAATCCACCGTTTCTCAACTTTTGTGCGTTACTAGAAAAGTTATAATATAACCATAGGTATAGTATAACGTTATGATTTTAATGCTTTATGGTTGCTCTAATGATCAGTAACTCTCCTTCAAGAGGTCCAAATACTTTCTGTTAGAAAAGTGAACAAATGGTAATATAAAACGTTAAAAAAAAACGTTTCTAAAATACGTCTACTTCTTGACGATGAAGACTATGTTGATACTAAACGTCGTATAAACCGTTAAATAGGCTGACATATAGATAAATATACAACGTTAAAATTACGCTTCGGTAATAACGCTGTATACACCATTTTTCAATATTTGTGTGCTACTGGAGATCTGCCAATCTGGCTGTCTTGCCACTTTTATTACATGTTAACGAAGCCTTAGAACTTTCCACATAACTTAAAAATATCAAAAAGGCAGTTGAGAGCATAGCCACTCCTTGTCACAGCTCCTCTCTCTCTTTCTTCCATTTCTTTATCGTGACCATGTTTTGACGGAACGTTGTCGCCACCTATCAACAGCATGCAATTGCTCCCATCTATAACATACCATAGTATTCTGTCCCATACACTCTTGCAGTCCGAGGTACCTGCATCTTCTCCTCTGACGACCTACAGCAAATTTTTTCTGTAGCCACTCACACCTCAGCTCTTATCGACGTGTAAATCCTAGTCCCCTTATCCGTAAATAATTCGACCGTGCCAAGAATCACAAAAACTCCAACCGGCCAACCCGCGAAGCTCCCTCCGTACCTTTCTAGCCTTCAGGTGCTTCAAAAACTCTTCAAATAACCGCATTCCATCTCGACTGCGTCATCTGAGGCTGAAAGAACTCTTGAACGTTCAAACCCACAGAAGACCAAGATAAGTTTCTTTAGATTTACAATGGTAGTGAAGTTAAAATGTGGTTGGAAGATACCTATTGAATGGATGAAGCAAGTAAAATTTACATTGAAAGATTGGTAAAAGATAGTTCAGAACAAGATGACGATGGATGAGAGGATTTGCAGAAAAAGTCAAACCACAAGATGTTAATATGTTAAACAATGGTCATAAAATTTGTAGCTGGAAGATTTCATTTTAAACTTTATATATTCTATGAATGATAAAAAGGATAATGTAAAAAAGGATTTGCCATCTCTATGATTGTTGTTATCTGTGGATCGTTCAAAATAATGGTTGCATGAATTAGATGCTGAAGTACTTTGTTAATTTATTGTGTGATAAGTACACATGTGTGTATCGTGTTGTGTTTTACTGGAGCAAAGTAAATATATGAATTCATGGTAGTTGTGTAATAACCTATAAGCAAGTTATTATCATTGTAATTCATATTTATATGTTATCTCCAAGGTAAAAAATCTGTAGACTTGACATATACTGGCATACGTGTTGAGATGTGTAAATTATTTCATACATATCTGGGACGCACTTTAGATCCTCCCCCACTAGAATCATACTTGAATAGCCTAACTTGATATAGAACAGACGTATATCTCTAACCTCTTCGCCATCCGTGTATTCGGTCTTATGTCCATGAATTCGAGGCACCGTTTCTTCTTTTTTCTCCAGGTGTTTCATTCCTACTTTCTCCTATACCCGTCTTTTTTATTTTTTCTTATTTCTTTAAATTTTCTTTACTATAATTTTTCTTCATCTTCGTTCAGGATCACAAACAAATGACTCTAATCTGTTAACTAACCGGCCAGTTAGGTCAACTCTGGCCGAAGGTAGAAAAATAACAAGCTGAAAGTAAATAAGCACACAGATGGAACGAAAGCGTTATTCTTTAGTAGGTTTGATGAGCACATGTCTTGTAATGAAATCACTGAGTATATATTTGAAAATGTTAAAATTAACCCCAAGAAATGTATTAAGCTTAAAACGAGGTATTCATCCTTTTATGTCTTGGTAAGCATGATTGCAATGCAATCCTTGAATTTTGGCCACAAGGTGTGTTATACACTCAAATTCTTGGAAAACTAAAAAATGGCAAAATAATAATTTATGTTAACGTGAGGGATGAAATGTCTTCGGAAACTAATAAAGTGAGGATTTATACAAGGGAAGAAAATAAAGCGAACCAAAATGAAATATAACAATACCATGTTCAACCTTTAATATAAGAAATTAAAAAGGTGAGGCATGAAGGTAACTGTTGCAACAATTACGATATTATCTCTATAATTGGATCTTGGTTAATCAAGAGAGGAAATGTTTTCCTCAATTAGTAAATAAATATTATATATTTAGAGTTGATGGAAAACCAAGCAACTGTCCTGAAACTACTGGTGTATGTGTATTACTATTAACTAGGAAAAACTTAAATATTCAGCTTATAAATACATCATTTTAAGATCTTGATTTGGGTCATTGGGTATGCTAACATTCAAAGCGTTTCATTGCACTATTTTCCCCTGATACTAGAAACACATCATTTCAACAATAAAGCCCCTCACTGGTAAAACTTGGTCATAAGACATTTTAGGTTATTTCGATAAATATGAAAATTAGAACTTTGGAAAGAAATCGAGACGACAAATTATATAACAGCCGATATTGGGACTGTTACATAAAGTGATAAGCATCACATAGCAGTAGTGATTATACAAAAATGTATATTAAGCATATTTGTAATATTTGATGTTATATGACAACTAGATAAGAAATTAAACATCGTCTTGACTTTCCAGTAAGATGGATGTCGGATGACATTTCAGTAATGTCCTGAAAACCACATCTTGTTTCCGGGTTCTTTTCCACCCGGAATCAAAAGTTTGTGTCTCATGATATTCCGTGGTGTGATATTAAAATTATGTGTTGATAAAAAAAATTCCTCTATAGTTTGGAAAAGCAACAGAGTTTCTAAAGTCTTCTAGAGTAACCGATCCCGTCAATAGAGCTCTCAAGCTCTTATTATACTCAACATGGACATCGAATCAAGTTGTTAGTGAGAAAAGTTGAGGCTGTTCATATTCGATTCAATAATATCACCAAAGGTCAGAAGTCGTTCACCTTAGCGGTGACTCAAGCCATAACAATGTATCTAAAGCAATGAAACCAATGATTGTTGCCAATCAGAAACCATTCTTCATTCTTTTCATTTTTCTTTAATCAAACTAGTTCTACTATTTTCATCCCAGTATAAAGAAAGGCGTTTCGACTTGAGAAGCGTGACATGGCAAGATGCTAAGTCTTCTAAATTGCAATTCACTTTCTAAAATAAAAAAAAAACTATAATGGCGATAGCTAATACCCGCAGTATGAAAACAGAGATCGAATATTTGTTCTAAAAGACACGTACACATAAAACAATCATCTCTGCGTACTTAGAATGAAGAGTAGTTAGAAGACTTCATGCATA
>JAGDQP010024420.1:0-21735 GCA_022664845.1 Lepisma saccharinum | reverse complement strand
TAAATCCAATAAATGCTACCAAATTCAATAATAAATTCGTTACATAACCAAGCAGTATATCAAAATAAAAATTAAGCTATAAATTGCATTCACACAAAACTATAAAAATAATGGAAAGAACAGTTACGGTTTTTTGCTAGACTTCGTAAGACTTTTAAATTACGAGCGATTCTCTTGTAGGATATTTTTCTTTTGTTCCTTCTTGCCGCTATTATTTAGTGAACATTTTATACTCAAAAAGAAGAGAACTACAAGTACATCGAAGCTTTTTCGTCAGAAACGATGTCAAATTGTGAACGAAATGAAAAATTCGGATATAAAATATAAGTGGGATTATACAATGAACTTTCTCGATGCCCTGTACAAAACAGGAACAACTTATGTTAAACAGATTTAACACAAAATCATTTTAAATCGCAACCTTCTTCCAGTTCTGCATATTCGCTTCTGACAAGGTGAAATTACAACGTTTTCTTTCTCCTGGAATATTCAAATGCTTGATAATAATAATAATAAGCAATAATTATTTGGCCAAATACACTTGATTTAATTTATTTACAAACAATGAAACCTTATAGCAGGCTTAGTTCTAATATTTAAGGACATTCTTTTCCATTTATTTGGCACGTAAAACCACTTTAAATTTCACCTATACTAATTTGGGATTCCTTGCATCTAACAATGTACGTTTACGTCACTCTTTCTTCTCATGGAACAATCAAATGTTTGATGTTCATACATGATAGTACAGTGTAATGGATCAGATAAACCTTTTTAAATTATTGTAATGAAACAGTAATACTACATTATATTTTTCAATAAGATACGAAGCTCCAGATAGTTGTACGTAATTCTACGTACATACATAAATGCTGATGTCTCCGCCGTACCTTCTTTACAAGTTGAAGGTAATCCTTGAGATAAAACTGTTATATAACTAGGAGGTATTATATCTGTTATATGCAATTCTTATCAAACATTACGGATGCATACCGCTTTGCACTATAACAAAAAATATATTGGCATTTTATGGAATAACGTCCGTTTAGATATAAGAAATTTTATTAAATAACATTGGACTAATTAACGGCCTATGACATTGTTTTCAATCAAATAGTTTTGCAAGTGCATTGCAACTCTGAATTATACTTTTGACTTCCCGCAGGGCAAAGGCTTTCGTATAGAAAATATCTATATACCTACATGACGAAGCAAGTCTGTTATCTTGAAACTTGGTTTCTAAGGCTCTGTAGGTAAAGGGTTTTACTATACGTATGCTTATTTAATACATATGGGGTCAAAACGTAACGTCGCGAACATTGAAAGTATAATAGGGAGGTACAAGAGTTCGAACCCCATGGCAAACAATCCTGACTAAGTTTTTCTGTGGTTTGCTTTCACCAGACACACGGTACATTCAAATTAAGCAATGGAGAATTATTTAACCATGCATATATCTAACATATGCTTCTTGTGTCATGGATGCTAGACCTGAAACCAGTCCACTTTTGGATGTCCAAAACGTGACGTTTTCTCGACTTTAGTTGTTTCTGGTAACACTACCGGTCCAAACAACCCCTGATAGCAACACTACTGAAATTCATAAAATAATTTAAAACTCTACGTTGTCCTTCTGGTCACTGAGTCAAGCTGGGTCCTAAACCTAGACCCGGTTTAAAAGTTGACCAGAATGATCGCACTGACCCTGTGCCCCGTTTCTTCTCCTGATAGTTGCCTACAGAAAATTAATAAATTCTTACGGGTGTCGATCAGACCCTTCGTCCTTTAGGAGTCGAATTGATTGCCAGTCCTTAGGATACAGAACAGTCAAATTGCCGTTGTGTATGAAAAACTATATATTATTAAAAGTCAAGAAAGTTCAATATATTATATTAAAAATTTTAGACAAAGAAAAATAAATTTTGTAAGAGTTATAAAATTACCTCTCTGTCTTCTAAGTTTTAATATTTCAGTTTTAAACAATTTGTAGGTGTAAATATAAATAAATGAAAAGGACACCTTGATCAAAGACAAATGGCGTCGAAATGTTGAATATTTGTTTGACAGTATGTACATTTGACTCGATGATAGCATAAACAATCTGTGCTGTAATAATCAGAAATTATGGCTTTGAGACGTACGACAATTTTCTTAAAATATAAGAATTCATTTATGTTTAAAATTATCAAATGAGAACGAAATACAAGTGCCAAATAACCATTTTCATCAAAATTGTAATCTGAAGATGAATTTCGCTACGCCAAATATTTACTTTCCTTGCTTTTTGAAATGTAAACAACGAGAATTGTAAGTGTAGGTATATGTGACAAAGCTGAAACGGGTCACAAGATCAGTCGAACCACTAGCGTCAAGATTTGGAACGGGTTATAGTATATATGCATGGAACCCGATCTGACATGGTTACCCATTGTTCAAAGGGAAAGCAGGGTTTTAAATTATTTGCTTGCATTTGAACAGTGTTTCTGGCCCCAAGTGTTACGCCCAGAGCACGACAAATATCGACCCTGGTAATTCCCAATTCATTATTGTTTCCAGATCAAGTCGCAGGTCACCTGTGTTCGGGGTACGTGTGGTTACCGTGTCCTCGATAGTGTGGTTTCAGTTATAGTATGTGATGTCACAAATAAGGCACTTAGTAGTGGCTTTTGAGTTCTTGTGAATTACTGTATGGAAGAGATTTTGCAATGACGAGAGGTTAGCCCAGTAGTTGCTGCACTCGTGACAATTGGTTCAATTTCCTAACTGGTACAATGACCTGAATGGTTCATAGCCCACTTTACCAAAAGAATGTGAGCCGCCTCTATGGAAGCTCGCCAGCTCCTTTAGGACGTTATCAATCCAAACAACCAAAGGGAGTAGTGACTGAACTTGGTGACCCTTGTCTTTTTAAAAACTCCTAAAGATTTCACCAGAAATAATATTATATAGCTCACGAGTTGGTTTGTAAGCGGCCAAATTCTTACACCATTCAAGACACACAGCAACCAAATCTCAGTATTATATATATTGACTTCTTTTTGGAATTTAGGATGTGAAGAGGCTATGTCAAGAAGTTATAGAAAGGTAATTTTAATGAATTTATCCAAATGTGAAAAACTTAGTCCTAATTTAATGGGTTTGTATTTCCAAACCTAAATCAATGCAGAAACTTATATCCCCGTTTTCGTATGGCCGTGTCAAAGGAATAATTCTCATGTATCACAAGACGTTATGTTGTTGTGATGTTGTTGGAAAGATTCTGCCTAAACTAGACTAAAGACATCCTGACTGTCTATATCGACGCAATGAGTTCTTGTATATCGGAGGTGTCCAAGTCTTTCAATGCTGTTCTATGGGGAACGTATCGGTTTTAATGGTTCTCGTGCGTTCTCGTGCAGAATGGCGGCTTCAGTCAATTTGAGAATATATCCAGGAGAAGCTTCTGCATGCTTTTGTTATCGTTTCTAATGCAACCATGACCAACTTTCAGTTACTCATACTCCGAAATACGAATATTAGTAGTAAGAAAATGGCTTCTTGTATCCCTCGGAACCTTCCTGATTGACAGCGCATACTTGTTTCTCATTAGCATTGGTTTCTCATTATCGGCGACGCAGTTAAAACTACAAAATACGGTTTGGATTGAGACTATCATGTTTTGTTCTGCATATTAAGTTTGTTTTGATTACCGAGCGACTCAGCTTTTCACAACTATAAACATAAGTTGTAACGAATATACATATAACTTTATTTTATGTTGTAAAGAAAATGTTTGAAGTAACGTATAATTGTTAATTTCCAGAGATATGCAGAATACTATGAGTACTTATGCCGAAAATATTATCCTGATATTCGAATGGTGGTGATATTTGAAAACGTAAAAATATTTATTGAATACAATTATAAGTAAAAATATCTCTAAGCTGTATAAACGCCTAGTTTTACACTAGCAAGGGATATTTTGTAACACAATGGGACTTATTAATCTTCATTTTAATTTTCATTCAAATAGGACCACGTTTTAAAATGTTGCATATGTTGTGCAAAAAGAGCCAAAACTTCTGCCAATAGCTGTACGTGGGACAAGCTAGAACAACATCCTTCCACTCTCTAAAACAGTATAATTATCTCAAACATGCATAACAAACATTCAAACTTGGCAACGTTGTAGCATAAATGACTGTTTATTTTCAGTGCTGAGCGACCCTTCGTTATAGATGGGGAGGGGCTGAAACGTTGTGGTTCTGCCCCGCAACCACCACAATAATGTTCAATTATCACGCAATAGATTACAGCATAAACCAAGATGCTGTCGAAGAAATCGACACAAACACAACACAAGCGAACGAAGTAAACAGTTTTATAAGTTTTCGTCGTGCGATGGCAGGACGACACTCATCAATAACTTTATTTTCCAATGTCCAACATTAATTGCATTATAATTTTGTTCTGTAACATATGAAATAAAGCTATACAACAGTTGTAGAAATTTTGAGCTTTCGATGGCATATGCTATATTTACACATAAACTGGGATTTGAGGCCTTCTTTACATCGCGACACTCGACAATTCTAACGATGCCTTTATGAAATATAATGAAACTTCGTTTATCCAGATTTCTTTCGTCCAGAACTCCGGTTTCTCCGCAATGATTTTCGAAAAGTAATAATGATTTTTTGTCAGTAATTCAAGATACCTGTACATCGTATATCAGTACAAAATCCCGTTTGGGGTAAAAGGAAGGCTGATGCAAGAATTCTACTCACAAAAGAAGTGATATCTATTTTGCGAGTGACTTTCTTTGTGTCACTATGGCGAAAGTATTGCCTTTGTAATAAAATTAAGAGACAGTATCCTTCCGCCATAGTGATACAAAGAAAGTCACTCGCAAAATAGATATCACTTCTTTTGTGAGTAGAATTTTTGCGTCACTCTTGCTTTTACCCCAAACGGGGGTTTGTACTGATATCACTTATTTTGTAAGGCTGTCGATAAAAAAAAGACTGTAACACGAGCCATCTATACCGATCCTCCTCTCCTGCCCAAGCGCTACAACGTGTAGGAGACACATGCATTGTAAATACAACGTGGAAATCACATCTGCGAGGTTGCTTCGGTGATCTGGTGGTTAAGGCGTCGAGTTGGTAAACAAAAAAACCCTGGTTCGAGTCCCGGCGAGGTTAACACTAGATTTTCCTTTCAAAATATATTTTCATGTGTTTATATATGTTTATATTCATTATTAATAATTGCTTTCCTGCATTTTACGTACATTATTTTAAGTTAGTGACCATGGCGAAGTGGAGGTTAGGTAAAGTTATTTTAAAAAATACGGTAATTTTAATTAAAAGCTTTTTTTTAAAAAAAAGGAAATACTGTGTTCCTCAGGGTTTTAACTTCCGAACTTACACATTTAAAAACAAACACTCGACCTGGATTTGAACCCGCGAACCCACGCGCCGGAGTCAAGAACGCTAATTATTAGGTTACCGAGGCTTCGCACTTGCAGTGATGGAAAGAGATATTTACTGGAAACGGACGGTGGTCTTCAAGGACTCCTGTCTTGTAACAAATAAATGTATTTCCTGCTTCTAAACGTGATTTATAGCATTTTGAGTATATTGCAACAAGTCAGTAAATGTTGAATGATTTTGTTGAAGACTATTGCCTATAAAGCACAGTTTGTTTCGATGAAAGGACGAGGTGGATAACCAATAATGTGTACCATTTTTTTATCATAGCAACAAGGGGCAGGAAGCAAGCCCGGGCAAAATATGCATTTATATTTTTGACAGAAAGTACATTTTAAATTAATCACCATGGGAACGTGGAGGTTAGATAAAATTAGGTACGGTCATGTATCTTTACATTTTTCTCCTTTACGTCATGCCCAGATGAATGGAGCAGCGGCGGAGAGTGTTCTCCATACGGGCTCGTATTTAAAAAGTGGCACGTGTCGCTATGGCGGAAGGATACAAGATCGATTTTGCTCCATATCTCGAAAACGGTAACTCCGATCAAAAATCTAAGCTTTTATTAACCCCCTTTATCATGGGGGCCCGCAATGAACAACTACAACACCCCGGTACCACCCATTTGGGGCTAAAACGAAAAGACACACTGAATGACGGGCATACCTTTCTATCATTTGTGGAAATTTTGAGATTCCTTTTAAAAAGTTGTAACGTTTGAACAGCTCCAGCGAGTTTAACGTATGACACACCGTTTGAAACGTGTTGAAGCGTAGAATAAGATCCAGTAAGTTTCGGCCGCCTATATGTTCTGGGATTAGTGCTATCCTAAAAAATGTGAAATTTTGATATTTTTTCAAAGCGCCTTAGGGTATCCCAAGGAGATCCTACCGACCCATTTTTTTCCTGTGTCTTAGTATTGGAAAGTGCTTTCAAATGTAAGTTCAAGCATCAAAATCGGACTTATACTTCGGTAGATCCGAAACTAACTGTATACTATCTGAGTGTCGCTAACAGTGTTCTTTGCCAGCGTCACTCGAAGAACTACCGTTCTTCATGACAAGTGAGTGCATCTAAATTATCCTTCGCAGTGTAAATATGCTGTGTTGTAATGAATTAGTTCAGAATGCATTAAATTAAATTTCGTCTTTTGACAAACCATTTAGTTACTGTATTTCTGCATTTGTAGAATGTTAAAACATAAAATTATTCTAAATCTGTTTTATCCGAAACCTCGTTTACCCAGAACGGGTCCGGTGCATCATGTCCGTACAAATGAGATTTTTGTGTATAATGGATGGAAAACAAATGTCTAAAATGTTTATTGATTCAATTTAAAAATATTATTTTACAAAAAGGAAACTGAAAGTACAACAACATTGAAATGTTCATTTGTTCCATAAATTTAAACTTGTCTGTTTCCGTTCTTTAAGTTTTAGCGCTTTGTTTAATGTTCTATTTTTAGTGTCTAGTTTACAGACAAACATCCAATTTACTTTCACTACGTTCCTTTTTATGTCTTTCAAAAATATATTGAATTTTGACTGTAGTTTCTTTCCCTTTATCATAAAACTTTATGATTATATAACAGAAGCATAATGATTTACCTTCTTTCGCATCTCAAATCAAAATACCTTAGCACAAAATAAATATGTATCTCAGAAGAAGAATCAACTGTGAGTTTTGAACTTAATTTAACACCAAAATAAGTCTTAAAATGAACGAACATAATAGTCAGGTACACACGCTAGCTCGTCTGACTACGAATCGAACGACCCGAGCTCAAATCCAAGCCTTTTCTTGTAGTATTTCCATTCCTGGCGCTCCGAGGTTCAGTCAGCATTCTATCAAATTTAAAACAAGAGTTTTCCTGCCCACCTTGGGAAGGTAAAGATGGTCGAGCGTGGGACTGATCACTTTGTACCGTTGGTTGAGAGTATGTGGGGAGCTATTCAGAAGCGAGCTTTGCCTTTTACCTTACACGTTCCTAATCGACTTCAAAGTAATTAAATCACTGCATTACTGCAATTGTCTTCTATTGTTTCGGGTCACCCAAATTGATTACACCCATACTAAACTTGAAGAAATTGACCTTATTGGAGTCATATTGGAATAATTGTGCTTGTCTATTAAGAAATGTGATACCCGTGTTTAAATACAGAATCAAAATGAGTTAATAATTTTTACGTTATATAACAGCTCCATTTATGCTAACGAGAAACGAGTGGACTTACTTCGAATTAATAACCAACCACATATTAGGTTCCGTACATATAGCAGATGTTTCTTAAAATAATGCTACGAATAATATGTTGTAAGCCCAAAACCGCCAAATGAAACAACTCTACAAGGCTGTAATTTCCTTTGTTGATAAATTTCTTTATCTGCTTAGTAGTATATTATAAAATGTTACAAAAATCTACTTACCTTAAATTTTCCATTCAGTTAATATTATCTTAAAATAAAATAAGTTACCTTATTAGTACAGTCACATATTTTGATTGTTTGTCCGTAATGTTAACCTAAATTGTATTCCGTTAGTTAGAAAATATAATAATTACAGCCTTGGTTTGAGTAAGAATTATAGACTTTATATAAATATTGTTACAAACAATTATTTGTCCCCTGTTTCTTGTAAAACTAACAATTTATTCCAGAAGGTAAGTGGAATCTGAAATCTAAACTTCAGTAACTTGAGGGATGAAGTGTGTTTGTCAAGAATAAAATATGAGCACGATATATTATTGAACTACATTCATAATACAGTTTAATTTTTAAACATTTCAGATCAACCACTGAATGAAACTGGATATGCCATTTGGGGAACTGGAGAACCATCTGGTAACGGCGATTGTGGTCAAATTTTTGGGACAGGAGTTTTGGATGATGACGATTGCAGTAAACAAAGAGACTACATCTGTGAACTAACACTTTAGCATTTGAGTCCCAATTGGAAACTTTTTTACTACTTTACTTTATAAATGTAAATATATTTGTATGAAAATATTACAATGAAAATAAATATAATATAAAATGTTATATAAATATAAAATTAACATTTCAGTACCTGTACGTAATTACTTTAGTCACTATGAGTGTCTGTTAAGAACATTATATCATCACAGTCCTTTATCTACAATGCATATTATTGAGAACTCATCTCTACGAGTAATTATATATCATAGTAATACACGCTCACTCATACTGACAAATATACTCATGTAACCCAGTTCCGAGCATTAGAAACCACGAAAGGCATTTGTTTACAAAAAGTAAGTAGTTACGGTATAAATATTAGATTACTGACTAACGTTACCAAATGTGATACCTACAAGGGTCCAAGGTTCGAATGAATTACTATTCTAGTTAATTGCACTTCGTAAATACAAATTCTAGGATTTCCTTTGAGATATAAAGTATCAACCTCATCAGTTACAAAATGATTTTTGTATATATTCTTCTGCATTAAATGGAAATTATTTGAACGATGTATCGTTCTGTAACTACTGGGAGCTGATGGTTTAACTACAGAGAATGTAATAAGTTCATTCTGATAGCGAAAATTGAACGTTTACAAAATTAAACATTTTCTCTCCAAAACGATTAAAGCTATGTTCGTTTGGTTTGCGATTTAACATGCGCATTATATTAGTAGTTTTCATGCAAAATTTTGAATTAATAGCTTACGCCCTTCGAGAGTTATAACTTTTTTTTGGAACAACACATTAAAATTATAATCCGCAAGAATACAACTTTAGAGTATAAAATGTTTCTTCTAACCAACAGTCTCATCAGGTACAAAATGATTCTTTGTTATATTCTTCTACATTATATGGATACTGTTTCAGCGAAATATCGTTTTGTAACTAGTGAATGCTGATGCTTAAACAACACAGAGTTTTCTGAGAAAAGTGCAAATTTCCATAACAAAAATATAACGGTAACATATAAAAACTATTTTTTATCTCCAAAATGGTTAACGATATACTATTTTGGTTTACAGCGTAACATGCTTATTATATTGGTACTCTCCATTGGGAATTTGGAATTGACGGCTTACGCCATTCTTCAGATATTACAATTTATTTTGAACAACTTTATATGATTTAGTATCCGGAAGTGGCTATTTTTGTACGTGTTTTCCATGATAACCAGAAGTGATATGTACAAAAGATTTGGCTTATTAAAACTCCGATATAGTCTAGTTATCACATACAAAATTTCATTAGAATCGGTTAAGGGTTCCGAAAACGGCCATTATGAGCAGTACTGCCTTATTACAAAACCCGAATAGTAAACGTGAGAAGACGAACCCTTTTCAAGTCTTTTACGAATCCATTTCAAATATTGTATCCTTCACTTTATCCCTAATTTCCCACTTGTCACTTTGAGACTTCTTTACTACTAATCAGTTATATTCATTTTTATACAACGGAACATTTGCTGCTCGGCACTCTAAGTTCTAACAAAAATCTCAAATTAACCACTAAAGAACAGAGGGTAGTTGTTGATCCCCGTGAATGTATTTCTTTTCTTTATGCATTTATTTAAAATTATGGTTTACAACAGTAAAGAAAAGAGTTTGAACTGAATGGGAGAAGCTAGTATGAAAGAATGTTTGTTTTAAAATATTAGGGTTACCTCCTTATCTCATTATAGTCTAAAATAAAGGCTGAACTTCTCAAAATTTCCAGTCATTGTAATTCTGAGTTCATACCGATTATAAAATGAGTCATTTTATTTCGTATCAGCTGAAAAATAGAACAACTATATGAGTAATGAGGAGGGTATTGAAAACAGTTATAGAGATAAAATGAATGTTATGGGATTAAGAACAGTTATGTTCAACTTCAAAGTTTCCTTTATGAAAATAGGGATGCTTTTAATATTTTCTGATTTCTTAGCTGAGTTCTTTTCCATCTTCGTTTAGGGACTCCTTCTATGGAATTAAATATTGTTTGCTATAACTGCCACCGTTAAAACGCTAATGTTGTTTTCCCTTCTGTTCATCTCATGATTTTTAAGTACAGATGCAAGGAAAGTATCAATTATATTATTATTATTAGAATCATAGCAAATTTATATTTTAATTTGCATTTTATTTGCTGCTTGGAAACAGTACTCAAGTCACGCACGAACTAGTTTTAAACGAATAAATTACTTCCTGCTGAGAAAAAAAGCGTGGTTGATAATAAGATTATTTTTCATTACATATAAGGCGTGCCATTCGTAATGAACTCTACTAATCGAAGCTCTCTACGCATAAATTTATAGTACTGTGCACATCAAACGTCTATTTTTGCCCCGGAATGGAGCTGACGTGAAACTCTTTCATTCTGCCCTCTATGTGTCCATTTATTTTTGCTACTTCATTCTAATATCTCAGTTCAGTTCATATCTAAAGCACAAATTGAATTATGTATGTACGTAATAAATTAAGAATGGAAATAATTAAATTTAGTTACATTAAACACATTTTTAGTATTGATGAAGTTACAAAAATCAACACCGAAGTGGTATTCAATTTACACAACAAATATGTTACTTCAATGAATCGACATAATATCAGTTGTAGACAAAAATCACGTAATGAAGTGAATTCGTAAATGACAATTGCATTTAAACAAAATTTGAATAAGATCTTTTAAACACTTCTTTAAAGGAGGAAAAGCTCAACTAATGTCTTCCCAGGAGGCAACGTACCAATAATATAAAATACATTCCCACGCTGAATTGCGATACTGAGACGCTGGATTTGGAAGGTGGTTCCGCGTAAGCTGAGTGCCTACATTACAGGTTATGAAGATTTCTACACCGACATCCTTGAGTGGCCAACGACAGAAGCCATGTGTAACGTCGACAGGGAATATGAAGATGAGTAGTTCCAGACAGGCAGACATACATAGTAGTTTACCAGGGCCTCCTGTTGTCTTTGTAGGACACTGATAACGTGATTACCGTTGTTACTATGGGTACATTCCTATTCTATTCACGTTCTGACTTTTCATTTGATACTAAACTACATAGGTATAGTTAATAACTGTGTATTTTTCTTCTTAAAACAGACTACAACAGCAAATGTTTTTATTTCACTTGCAAACTTTACGTTTTCCTCTGAAACAACAAGTTGTATTACAGAAACTCGTTAACTGAAATTTTTATATCAATTTTTATTAATTACGGAATAACTATTATATTCTAGTTACAGGCATCATCCAATTTGCGAGCAAATTAACTACTACTCCAAATTTAGTTCACCCTTCACAGTTGTTATTATCAGAGCTAGACTTTTTTTCCTTTCCCCTAATGTTTCAGAAAGGTCATTTAGCGGGTTTCTGAAATAAACGATTCAATTAGGGAGTTGCTCAAGAGTGACAAAATGTCATCAGCCATTTTCATCTTAAATATACTTTATTTCAAAGTTACTAACGCTAGAAAGCGTATGAAAGAATTATTTATTTTTTTCTGTAAAAAATGTGGGTTTTTACATCCGACAATCGTATACTTTTTTAATGAATGCTAGTGAAGTATTTTTCAAGAACTTAAAAGCACAAGAATTAATAGTGTTCGTTACTGCCATCTGTTAACAATTTAACGTACTTGTAGCCCGTGAATATATTGAATAGTTTTAATATATCATTGTAAAAAATAATAATAAAAGCATGTAAGAAATAAAAAAAGTAAATTGAAACTTTTACATTGAAATTACTCTTGCGTTTTGTGAAGTAAAATAAAACAAGGCCTTTGATAGGATTCGAACAGCCTTAGGTGAAAGTATAAAAAATTAATAGTTGCATGCGCTAACCAACAGAGCTAAATTGACAAGACGTCAACAGTTGCACGAACTAGCGATAAGAAGAGCATTGCAAGTTAAGACTGCTCCCTGTCTATATTTCGAGCAATTTCTGTTATTAAATACATGTTTTGGTGTTTTAACTTATTGAAGCGTGTTTTGCAGACTTGTACATTAATTATTCGTTAAGTGATGATGTAAATGTTCTATCTCTTTCTCATTTTTTTCGTCTTCAAACTTCTGAATAAGGAAAGTAACATAGGGAGGAGCTTATAGCTTCGGAAATAGTACGGACTGATTACGTAAACCAATCAGAGTATGACGTAGGAGATTAAATTCTCAGTATTTCATGCTATATTTCTACGTAACGGAAAACTGTAGCGCTGAAATTTCAAAAACATCATACGTTATTTAACCGATGTACACAAACAAATTGTAAAATATATAATGACGGGGAAAACAGATATGTCCTTTATAAGGCTCCTTTGGAAACTCGTAATATACCTTCCTGATTGCTTTTTCACAACGTTCTTCAGTCTGCTTCCACTTAGTTAATTAGAATCGTATATTTGGTGAAATTGCAGAATTTTGTATACCGGAACGGAATTATATTTGATTGCTTGCAATGTTGATTATTTGGAGGTTATGCTCTGATAATGTTGTTTAATGTTAATGAAACTAAGATATTGAGTGATATATCTAACAAACTGAAATGATTTATTGGAACTATTATGAATTTTTCAAATATTTATGTGTTTTGTATTTGTAAATGCTATATGGATTTGTTCTCTATGATATACTGGAAACCAAAACAGTTGTGTAAATTAAGGAATCAAGTAGAGCATTTCATTTTTATTTCAGTGACTTAAATTATTAACATCGAATAATCGTTACATTCTAGGACCATAGAACCGAAAATTATCTTGTCGTCGATTTTCCTTTCCTACAACTAGCGCCCCTCAATCTTAATGAGACTGTACAGATCTAATTCAAGAATTAGGATCCGAATTATTAAATTTGTAAAAACAAGCAATTGAATAACTTGTATTGTTCTTAAAATATGTTTTCCGGTATGTGTTATGTATTTAGAAGATCAAGGAATTTAACTAGTATCTATAGTGTGGTATTTTGTTGTTATAGGTTATTGACATCGTGCTAATGAATTCATTACGTATTTGGAAAATAGGTAATAATTAATTCATATACTTAAAGGAGTTTGTATTGAAAGAATTGTCACATATTTAGAATGTGTATGAACATAGATTTTCAAAATAATGTCAACAACCTAGATGGTGATTATCTATCACTAATGAACCTATGGTTAAATATATGAACACAAATATAAGTGGGTATAGTTGTGTTTGGAAAATATTTAATTTCGTATACTCTATTATTGATAAGGCGATTCTTGTTTAAGCGTTTCATTTTAGATACTCGCCGGAGCATATTTTTAAATAAATGAACATGTTGATTCGTCTACATCGACAGATATTTTGTTGCCGTATTGGCTACTTACAGTTAAACTAAATAACATCAAGAAATAAGGCAAGGAGAACTATTAAATACCAAAGTTTGCAAACTGTACCTACGTACGAATTTTCATCAAAAGCGGGCTCTGAAGCTTGGTGAGTCACCCTCGTAAACACATTCCCACTGACTTTACGTGTAAAAATCGAATGTGGCATATGTTTTATTAGGGTGATCATTCTCGCTCCAAAGTTTTGCAGATCGCCATGATTGATATTGGGCTACATGTCAAAATTCAAAGGTCTGCTGTCTGGTCAGTTCTTGGTAAGTCGAAAGATTCTTCAACGATGTTGTTCATCTTAGCATTTATGTATCGTAACTTGCTCTTGAACTCTAAATCTTTCTCATGTTTAGAGATTCTAACCGTTTTAGTGTTTTTATTCCCCTTTTGACGCTTGTAATTTCTGCCCTTTTCAAATATGGACATTTATGATATTCAGCTCACTATTTGACCTTGGATTTTCTGATCGTTCTTATGTTTTGATTTTCTGACTGTTTTGAAGGATGTTCTGACCGTTTTTATATTTCCATATTCTGACCAATGCTGCCAATTTTTAAGTTCGGACTTTTTGACCGATTTGGAGGACATTTGGACAGTTTTCGCGTTTGCCTTTTTTCAATCTTTCTGCGTGTGGACATTCTGATACTATCGTTAGATTACTTGACAGGTTTTGAGAACATGTTTTCATTTTCTGTATTTGGATGTTCTGACCTATTAACTTTCTGATCAAGAACTAAATATTTTAAGTAAATTTCTGCAAATCATATTAACTTTTAATTTTAACACCAATTTCGCCGCAAATGCTTCTTGGCGTCGCAAAATATATATTAATCCCACTGAGGAATGTTTTAATTTATGAAGAGCAGTATTTTTACTACTTCAAATGTAACAAACATGTTCTTTAAGCCATTTCAGAAATGACGAATTCGCTGTTCAAGTAATGAAAAGTCACTGATGAAGACTGAATGCTTATGAACACATCTTCGTGATTTTAATATTTTGAAACTTGCACTGCACATGGATTTAACAGTTTTGAAAGGAATTTCAGCATGTTTTAAATGTTTTCTATCTGCCAAATGCCACAGAAGCAAATCAAGCATCATACATTCCTAATACTGTAAACGCTTTCTCTTATTATTCATAATTCATTGCGAATATTATTTTTTATCGTGTGTTTTATTGCTCGTTATTCATTGTATCACTTAATCGCATCAATGACGAGATGATAGTTCTGTACTACGTCACTCAATATTTGCTTTATGAAAATAGGATAACCGTAGAAGGTGCTCTAGTTTCGGATTTGTAAAAAAATATCATTGGAAAAATTTATATTTTCTTATATGATTAAAGTTATAAAAAGTTTTATAACTTTTATAAAAGTTTTGAAAACAATTTGAGTTTTCAAGTGTTTTCATTTCAGAAAAAAGAAATTATCAAACACAATGTGTTTCAATATTTTTTGGAACCATATACGATACATGTATATATATAAGACACGGTTTCCACATATACGCTCTCGACAACAGTGATTTCGTAACCTTTAGGTAGCGTTACTTAATGTACACCATTCGTAAGTTCTACTTGTTGAAATTATAGATATTAATTTAACTTACTAAATATATCGTATATTCATTTATACCTGCTGTATAGTTTCGATGTAAAGCATTGACCAATTATTTTGATTAAATATTTTGCTTGGTAAGACTTTGTATGGAACATTTTCCAATAACATGTTAGTAAAATCAATAAACAAAGTGCTTACGAAACCCGGAAGTTAATCACAGCAGTGACAGACATTTGATATTAGATTCTATCGTTGACAATATAGTAAAATTAGTAAGCGTAATTATAAACTTTTATTTAATTATAATACATTAAAATGAAACTGTAAGACAATCTCTGGAGTTCATAATGCAGTATCTTTCAGTCTCCGGTTATCTTATCCTGTTTCACCCTGTAAATTATTTCAGAACACTATTTTCAAAAACTGTTTACTTTCATTTCAACTTAAGGAACCATAAAACATTATCAGCAGAATATCCTTTTCCATATTTTCAATTTCAGATCTCTTGATGTTGAAGCATAGCACACTACTTTTCCATCATAACTATTGCCGAAACTTTGATAGCTATATTGTACTTCGGGTAGTTATGAAGTCAGATACAAATCTCAGAATATTAAAGTGGGGCACGATATTGTTAGTGGATAATGTTGAAATTTAGAAACATATACCGGACTGTTCCTACGCGTGCACCAGTACGTACTTAAAATGCTATAAAACGAGAAAACCTCGTTTCATATCCTCGAAGCGTTAGTGTATTATCTTATATTTTAAAATTTCTGAGTCGTGATCTTTGTTAATGTCTACATAAATGTAATCCATTTTCAATGACAAATTCTGTGTCTAATGGACTTGGAAATTATATATGTATTTGAACTCTATATACTTACTCTGTGTTTCAGGAAGAAACACAAGTATAGAAAATGTAGGTGGATAATTCAAAAGTTTTCATCGTTCTATTCGCAGTTTATTACATTGGCGATTGTATCCCAAAAAAACATACGTAAAAATATACAGGTTTTCTAGTTAGTAGTTGTTGTTTTTTGAACTTGCTAGTGCTTTTAAGTCAGAGAACTACAATTTATATGCTTTATGCTTAACTGTCAAACCAGCCAATTCCAAGAAACAACACTTTCAGTTATGCAGTATGTTCTGTTATGTTTGAAGAGAGAGATTTGTAGCTTTACATTTTTATTCAATGCCCTAAAAGAGTAGACAACTGTGAATGAGTAGTCCTTAACTTATGATTAAAGATTGCTGGTGATGGAAAAATATGTTCACTTGTGCTTTATCAATAGTCTTTTTAATTTTACTGAGTTACCAAAACTCATAGGATTTGGTTTACTCCAGGTGAGGCAAAACTCACCTAATATTTGGTAGGACCCTCTTTGGTCCTGCAGAGGGCAGCGATACGGCTTGGAAGTGAGTCTGCTAGTCCCTGGTACTCCTACGGAGGCAGTTGACACCACGCAGTCTCCAGAGTGGAAACCAATTGTGGCCTGTACCTAGGTATGTAGGTGAAAAATCCAGTGTACGGAGATTGGGTTCAACGGCATCCTATATATGCTTGTTGGAGTTCATATCAGAACTCCCGGGCGGCCATCTCATTCGTTGGATCTTCTCTGTATGCTTTTAGAACCATTCTTGGACTACATTGGAGCGATGTGGTGCCGCATTGTCATCTTGAAAGATCGCAAGGTCTTCAGGGAGTTGAAAATCCACAATCGGGTGGTGATGGTTTGCGATCAGCTGACGATACGTGGACCATTCGACGTGTCTCCCAGAACAATCAGAGGGCCCATTCCATAGCATCAAAACACGCTCCAGAACATGACTCATACCCCACTGCACTGGACCACAACCTCCTGGCACGCGGAATCCATCTCTACGTGAGATATGTGCCACACACAGTGCCTTCCTACGGCATGGTACATTTGATACCGCGGTTCGCGACCGTTGACACTTGATACCCTGACCAGCTGACGATTCACCACTGTTTAGTGTAGATCCGAGGTGAGTGATGGAAAATGCAAGCCGGAATGTCGAATGACACGTGGTTAGCAGTGACACCCGTGTAGGGCGAAGACTTCCATACACGAATGAACGCATGTTCCGACGGATTGTTAACTGGAAGATGTTTCTAGTAAGGCAGGAGTTGAATTGGGCTGTGATTTCTCGCACTGTCGCACTCCTGTCACGTATAACCATTCGTACCAAGTGTCAACAGTCTCGGTCATTGAGGACTGCTGGATGCCCGGTAGGGTGTCTGGTGTGGACTGTGACAACTTTACCCAAACATTATAGGTTAACTCGGGATAAGGTTGAACGTGTGAAGCCGAATTCCTGCACCACAGCCGAAACTGAAATTTTCATGCGTCGGGCACAAACATTCGAATGCCCTCAACACAATGTGACATTGCATTTCACATGAATCACTAAACCAGTCAAGTTTCTATAAGGTCTCATACGCATCTGGAGCCGTCGCGGGCCCCTGTAGGGAGCGTGGAACACACGTGGTGTCCCCCCGCGAGTCAGTGACTTGCTATCCCAGGAGGTTTGTTTCCTAATCCAGTGTATTTATATATATAGTGCTATTCTTAATGATCTCGATTTCAAAGTTTAGTAACTCACGTTTATTGATTCACAACAACATACAACTTACGTTCGTTATGTTCAGTTACGCATTCCGCCGCTACGGCGACAGTAAATCGAGAATTCCCAAAATGAAGACAGGACAACACGTTTTTGTTCTCCAATTTCATTTAAAACAGACTGTACACCCCTGTCCGTCGCCAGATATCACCCCATTTGACTTTTTTTGTGAAATTATATGTTATGTGTTATTGTAATACCTCAAAAATTCGCTCGGGGTGTTTAAGAACACAATTAGGGTTCAAGAGCAACAAAATAGTAGAAAGATATAAGTATCATATTGCGAAGCAATCTAAGAATATGTCCGTGTTAGAATTTAGGCACATACTGAAGCAAAGGTATGTAAATGCGTTTATGAATATTTCACTGAAGTTCTGTCTAGCGATCTGTTTGTATTAGGAATAACATATTACACTGTAAGACAAAGATATTAAACCAATTCAACATACACTAGAGCTGTTCAAATAACATTTAAACCAGGGAAATTAAGTTCGAAAGTCAATTATATAGCAATCTTGAACAAATGTGCTGATCCTGTAAATTTAATATATTACAAACAAAGATCTCTCTAATCAAAATGTGTAGCAAAAGAAAATTGAAAAGACAACAAGGAAGGAAATATTGTGGTTCTGAGGAAATTAATGAATATGTCAAATACTTGTCTAAAAGGCATCTGCCAGACATGTTTTGTCAAGTGACATTTTGCTAAATGCTGTTCTAAACACACAAGATCGAAAAAATTAGTAATGGATAATGCAAAAGATGAGAATGGTACAGAAATGGTTTTCGACAGACATCTTTCCATATTCATATATTACCTTTTGCTTATAGATAGGCAACAGAGACTTAGCCAAGCTTAGCACTCTTCCAACAGTATGGCAGCATAAGAAGACCTAAATTATCACAACATAATTTGCTACAGGACCATTATGGAATCTAATTTCGCTCCAACAAGTATATGAGCTTGGATACAGTCATGCACTTCGACCAAGCGCAGAGCTGTGATATTTAACAAATCACAACACATTACCGATTTTAGCAGGGGTGTTATTAAACCTTACTTACACAGGAAAAAGCCCATGGTCTTCAGTTAGCAATTACGAATAACAATTTCCCTCAAACTATGGAATGAGACGCGTGCATGGAAGAATTGGTTTCAGGGAAGCAACACTGATTGCCTGCAGAAGTTCCAGATCAAATACAAATTTAGAAATTGACAGGGCGTGATTTAGAAAACACATTCACATTACTAGAGGAAGAATATCGAACTAGATTCAAAGGTAACGAACAACTACTGTAGTCGTCGAAACACAAACTGCATGAGAAAATAAAACTTTTATCATTCGTTTTAACAGCCAGTGGCAAGGAAGCAACAAACACTCCCACAGTAACAAATATGTTCCGAGGTGAAGAAGGATAATAAAGATCGAACTAGTTATAATATGACAGCAGCTTAAATCAGTAATCAGTTACATCTAAATTATATACTGAAATCGAGACCGATTTACAAAACGTCCATATGTTAATAACGGGGTGCAGTGTTCAGAAAATGCATCTACATTTATGGAATCATATGCAATGAATAGCAAATTACAGAGAATTGAAAGAGAACAAACGAAAAACCAATTTGAAATAGAAAAGTGTAACTTAGAAGGGATTATTTATCTGGGTACACAAAAGCAAACAAAACTCACGAAAAATGAAGGTTCTAGTGAGTGCACCTTTCTGTCGAAAACAATTTTCACAGGAATTGATACATTATAATAATGCTACATTTTGACTCCACCAACAAGACATTTTATACAAAAAATTCAACTATTGATTACGAGAAAGGAGATAATAATAAGTGAACACTTTGTTTCTATTTATGTTGGTCAATCCAATAATTCTGAGCAATCATTGATTAGTTAGGCGAACAATTGACTTCAATACGCTCTGAAGCTGCTATAGGGGCAAGGAATAGTGGTTATAGCTCACATAGCGACAGATTGGAAGTCAATCCTCAGAATTGCATATTATAGTGTACTGAAGGGGTTACCATTAACATACTGGACTATAAATCATATGATATCGGAAGTAGAGGATGATTTGGAAAGAAAAGTGATAAGAACCATCGACGAATAAAAATTGAATGCGATAAAGACAACTGAAGTGGATGTTTAAAATAAGGAAACTGATATTTGAACTAACTATGGATCTAGTGAATATATAATGTTGTCTTCAGGAGGCAACTACGAGGAAGTAACTTTGTCTTCAATAAGCAATCGTAAGGAAAGTCATCTTCAGACAATACAGGTCCCAAAGAAACTAGGAAGATGAAAGAAAAAAGAAATTAACAAAAGGAAATCGACCAATCATCAAAGAAAGTAAGAATAATTGAACTCTTTTAAAGGAATTTAGGCAACTATGGCTCAGGCCGTATGGATGATGATAGGATGAACTGCTGGAATGAAGAAAGTGGGAGGAAACAGGAGCACCCCGAGAAAACCCACGCACAAGCTGTTTTGTTTTACCACAAAGCTCACATGGCATGAGCAGGGATCGATCCGAGGACCCGTAGCACCCGAGGTGAGCGCTCTAACAACTGAGCCACCGTGGCCCCAAAAGAAAGATCAAGATATATATATGATTTGGAAAATAAGGTATTTGCATGTATTGGTAAATCGAGTTTAAATGAAATTAAGGAGCCAGTGATAGACTTAATAATTGCGTACATGAAAGAACTATGCCAGTAGATTAATTCGTATCTCTCTTCTTGTTGATTCAACTGTGTGCTCAATTGGATTAGGTGACGCACTGTAAGTGGATTAGTTTGGTTTCATTAACGTTGTGTGAATGTGTGCTTTATAGCAGTTTTAGCGGCACAACATTATCGAAGGGGAAGTGAATGGGACAAGGATTCAATGTCATAAATGAAGAAAATAATCAATACTTGAGAAAAAGATGACAAACCAAATATTTTTTTTCCTTTTTTCCCTCAGTTGTTTTCTGTTGACTTTCACTAAACTACAAATATGTTGTAAAACATTATTTCGATTTATGTGAACAGTATTGACTAGACATAAGAAAATAATTAATAGTATTTTGTTTATTTTATTTATTAATGTCCATCTTTACTGATTATTCGTTCCTCATTAGTACATTGAAGTACGTTTGAAGTTAATTACTGATCAAGTATTATTTCCCGTATTGATTTAATTTTTATTAGTCATACTGATCATCATATTAGAGCCGTGTTCTCAAATTATTCTGATGATAATTCAAGTGTAACAAGAAATTGAGTTATATTTACAACTTAAGTTACTACACCGAATTAACGCTTTAGTTTTGCATTTGAGATGCGATGAAAACACAAATATATATATATATAATTATTTAGCTGGTACAAATAAAATGTCTGCCCCGTGTGGGTCATATCGAAAGGGTAAAATTGTAAACTACACTACCTGATTAATGAAAGCAAACGCTGTTTGCATTCACACAGTTTTGCCGCCGCTCAGCCAACGATTGTAGTCCCTTGCGAAAGAAATCTGGAATCGGCGATCCGAAGAATTCCCCAACTGCACGTTGTACTGCCCGTTCATCACGGAAGGTCTTCCCCGCCAAGAAGTATTTGAGATGGCTGAATAGGTCTGTGGAAGAGATCCACAAGGCGTCAAGCGATCATTTCATTCACACCAACCACACCCACGCACCCATATATATATATATATATATATATATATATATA
>JAGDQP010024419.1:632-27983 GCA_022664845.1 Lepisma saccharinum | reverse complement strand
AGAAAATTAGTACGTTTCACAATTGCGTTTTCAAACTGGTAGGAAGGAAAATGGACAGAGCGTACAGGTGCGGGAGTGGTGTTAAGGAAACGCCATATTGCCAGTGACGTTTTATAAATATAAACGCCATATATATATATAAAGAAACAGTCTCTTCAAACTTGTACTTTGTGAACATGTGAACATCGCTCTCTTCATCTCTACTTGAAAAAGTGTGAATACACGAAATATTGTGACTTTTTTTGTGTGTACATGTGTAAATGTGTGATCTAATGCGTTAGTAAGCTGTAAGTAATCATTTTTTCTCCTTCATTTGTCTAAAATTTACCTTATATATATATATATAAATAATAATAAATCACAGCCATATTCAATCCACTAGTGGATGAGGCCTCTCCCCGAAGGGAGGAGTTGGTCTACTGCTCCCACGCTGACCAGACGGGTTGGGAGAGGAGAGCCGAAGCTCTCACTGTGATCGCAACTGTCTTCTATTCACAGCAGCTCCCCAATTGTCCTCACGATGCTGGATCAACACCGAAATTTTTGAGCCCCCAATATATATATAAACTAATTAGATAAGCATTTTAATATAAAATCCTTTTATATTACTTGTTTTATCAAGTTTTAGACATATAAAGAAATAAACTGTTCACACGATTTTATATTTCACGCATAATTTGGGATGTCAATACCACCAAGTAATGTGTCGATGTGCTAATGGACCTCTTTATTGAATAAAAAAAAATCAATGAACTGATATGCATGAATAAAAATTTCTTTTAATGCATTGTATTATAGTAAATCAAAATTTCGTGAGGTCCTGGCAATCAAAAGTTTCTACATATTTACGATTAATAAAATAATTTCAATACATAGTTCACAGCCATGTTAAATAAATGAATACAATTCACGTGATCAACGGCATAACTCAGTGCGTGCTTACTTCGAAATCACTGCTGGCTATCCTAATCGCCGTGTCAGTCTGATTCTTTCCTCAGTTACGTCACGCAAATATCAATAAATATAGATAAGTCCATAAATATAGTTTACAACAATTTTTTCTTTAATTCATGACTTGCGAAAAATACAAATACTTTTTTTTTTTTTTTTTTTTTTACAGAAAACCCTTTGTGATTTCTTATCAGAATACAAAAATTGTAAATTTTTAAGAACAGTGGGCGTAATCCATAGTGCTGTTATCGCTCATACAATCAATTTTATCTTATCTTAAGAACATATTCTACCGTTTTGTCTCTTCGGGGTTTAGTCATCATCAGTTTATAGGTCTCACTTGGAGATGCAGATAACAACAACAACAGAATATCTCCCTCATTGTGAAAATATTTCGTTTAAGACTCTAGTCACATATACTAATGCTGTATACTGAACCCGATCTTAAAAGTTCAATGCCCGTATTTTTTTCACAATGCTCACTGAAAATTCCACATTGTGGGAAACAGAACAAAATCCGATCACCTAAGATCCTCAATTTAGAATTTCTCTCGAATTTTGAATCCCACAAAGCACTTGGTCTTTTCAAGTTGCCAAAGCAAAAATTTGGAACATCTCTGGTATTACCTCAAACAAAACTAGAACAAATAAAAAATATAAACGAGTTTAGTTGAATTAATTGGAAATTTTTGATATAGTTGATCTTCAATGAAATGTTCATTAATTAGATTTATTAAAGGAACAAACGTTCAGTACACATCCTTAATATTGACAATTTCAAGAGTTTCAATTATTCTCAACGTTTGTACAAAATGGTACCAATGAATTATAAATTAAAAAGGCTCTTTTCACTTAAATGTATTCAATTGTCTTTACTCAAATTTAATTAAAATCACATATTTAAACAAAGAGCAAAAGGCCACTATCATAACAAATTAATAAATCCATTGTACATTTGTCGAAGTAGCGAACATCGACACAAATCCAAATGATAAATATTCCCTTGTACTAATAACCGAACGGCCGTAGCTCAGTTGGTAGAGCCTTGGCTACACATTCGGGAGGTCATGCATGGGTTGGATACCAGTGCCCTACTATCCTGACTGAGGTTTTTCCTCAGTCACACTTGGTAAATCCAGGGATGGTACCTCCAAAATAGGCCCTATCCGACTCCTTTTCTCAACCCTTTCCCTACTTTATGGATATTCCTTTGTACAACAGTTGAAGCAGCGAACTTTCAAACAACAAACAAATAAATAGAATATTTTTCAATTTCAATATTAAATCAACAGAACAGGAATACTTAAGTGTAAGTTAATGTCAAACACGAGAAAAATAGCCTGCTTACAAGCAAAAGTTCTTAGAAGCAACTAGCCAGTATTCAGAAACGGTAACTAATCATATTTGGATGAAACTTGGCATAAACAATCTAATGGTATTTGTCAAGAACGAAATTTTTTAGTCAGAATGTTCTAAAACACATGGAATATAACAAACTGTTTTTACAATATGAAGGAGGAAAATCGTTCGGTGATACTCAAGACTAGTTTGCAGAGCCAACAATCAAAAATTCAAAACACAAATTAAATTTTATTACTTTTTTTTAAAACAAGAGAACCTTGTGTATGTAAATGTTGAAATGAATCCAAAAAAAATAATGTCGGTGGCTGTTAATTTTTCTTAGAACAGTTAACTTTCTTTTTACATAAAACATTCGTGTATGAAAAACAACAACACACAAAACATTATTTGCAGAATTGGCAGACGACGACTTATGTTTAGCTCCTCGTCAATTCACCGATCACCTTTTTCTATGCATCATCTAACCCCCTTCCCCACACAAACAAACAAACATGTAGACCCTCGACTTTTAATACCAACAAAATTAAAGTTGTTCACCTGCAGACTAAAGAATACACAATGCACAGAAGCTTGTCATGTCGTTACAACCCAATGGAATTGTAATCGCTAAGGACGCGAAAAATCAATTAGGTCCAGTTGCACAAAACATTTCAAACCCGAGTTAACTTAATCCAAGCGTCAGTCTACAAGTCTCAGATAATACAATTGTTGATAGCGAATTCCCATTCTCTACTCCTCTTTCATGCTGCCTGGTGTCAGTCCAGTCCAACTAAGAATGAAACAATACTGGTAAACAAACCAGGAGCAATATCTATATCTTTATTCTCTTGCGGACCAATATCAGAAGCTTAGCTCGAAATTCGTGCTTTTCTCGGTTATTAATTCGAACACAGAAAAAATCATTGCACTCTAGTATTATTTTATTCTTAGTTTGGTTGGACCGACACCAGGTAGCAGGCAAAATTGAGGAGATGGGTGTCGTTATCCAGAATTTATCCATGACTCGCAGATAAAGTTAACTCGAGGTTTTGTGTCCTTACACAAAAATTTACCTGATTGTGGTTTAACTTTTGTCTTCTTTTCCAAATATGCCTTTGCTTCCAAGTTGCCTGTGGCAATTGCAATGTCCAAAGCAGTTTCTTTCAGAGAATTGATTTTATTAGGATTCGAACCTCTTTCACACAGTACTTTAGCTATCACTTGATCGCCCACTGCGGCTGCCACCATTAGGGGAGTGATGCCTACATATACAATTTAAAGCACATTGAAAAGGTTATGACTAAAGCTATGAAATAAGTTTATAATTATATAAATCAAACACTACGAAATAGAAACCTCATAATAGCACAAAATCGAAAGTAACAGTTGGCTGAAAAAAAAAAGGTGAATATAAGGGAGGGAGGGAGCGAGAGAGAGAGAAAAGCAAATATTTCCTGACCCAATTTTTAAAGCATAATGAACGACACAAATCAAGATTACTATTAAAAAAAATGTCAGTCTTAAATTGAGAAACTCGATTTAAAATTCCAGTATATAGCCAAATTCTCATCATCCGATAATTTAGAACACCTCATTTTCTAGCTATGAGAATTTCATAGTGTGATAGTCCCGCGTAGAGGGTAAAATTAACTTTATTTATAAAATTCAAAATAATAGGAAAAATTTAGGTTTTAATATATATTCATATTTTTCTTGTAATTTGTTCGGTGAAATGGAAATAAAACCGCCGCCATGTTTCAGTAAAGATGAACAGAGTAGCAACAACGAAGGCTGATGAAATAGATTGCAATCCATGACGTCAACCGAGATGTTATTCACCTTTGAGCAAATTAACATACTCTTATGATGAGAACGTCACCTTTCGTCCTACTTAAAGTTCAGAGGAAAAGTCAAGTCAGACAAACACCACACACACACATTTACTACATGTACGTTTTCCTATATAAAGCCAATCAGTATTCTACCAAAACCTTCAGTTCCATAGAGGGGCCTACAGACCTCCAGTATCTCCAGATCCATAGAGGGGCCTTCAGTGCATCAGTACAATAGAAGAAGTCTCCAGCCAAAGCTTCAACCTAAGAAGGAAGATAGTTTTTTTTCTGAGCAATTTTCATCTTCTGGCTGTGATAGAATTAAAAGCTGTAGAGTCTCACTGAACATCTAACTTCAACTAAATTTCAGGTATGAATAGAGGATCTGTTTTATATTGCGAATTCTAGCGTCTGGCATAATTTAGACTTTCTAAATGTCACCTCCCGAATAATATTTGCTCAAAGTTAAATAACTCCGGTAAAACCCGTTTATTCTGTCCATCGTTAAAGGAACGTGGTGTGTTAAAATGTAATTATGTTACGTTCAATTAACACGGTAACAGAAACTTTTTGTATCCAAGTAGTTCTCATGTTTAGCTGAGCTTCGTTGCATTAAAATTCCAAATTTAGCCTCTACCATCTGACATTTAAAATTAACGCCCATAATGAACTCCCAGAGTTCACCAAGTATTTCTCAACGAGATTTCACACGAAACAGTCTACGAATGACCGTCTAATTTTAAAACCTCTCGCTACTATGGTTTTCGCTCTCCCCACTTTAGAAGCGTTTCCCAGAACACTCATGATGAACGACACCATTTCTTCCGTCGTTCACATGGTGAAAGCACGCCAACTTCGAACCAAGTTCGAATACGGTATGTTTCCGGGCTTTTCAAAATTTTAACCCATTTTTTTTTTTTTTTTTTTGTAAATTTCACTTTAAAATTGGATGAAATGCAATTTTGGAAGAAAAGAACAGCTACACTTGCTGCAGATTTAACAACACTACACATACGGTCTCAAATTCCGAAAGATTTCCGAAATTTAGTTTTTTCGCCAGAAAATGAAGAACCTTTTCGTCAATCATTGCAAAAATGTTCTGAGATAATAACAGACTACTGGAAATTTTCCGAATTTTGTTCTTTAGTACAGAACAATGCAATAAACCTTTTAACCGCTGCTATCTCAGAAGTTGGATACAAGTTGAAATTTAAAATTGAACTCCAGGACCGAACTATGAAGTTCATCGTAATTTTGTAGCAACTTTTTTTCTCAAAAACAAAGAACCCGTTATGTTCTAAACAATGAACAATTCTACGGGCAATGTAGCCATTACCCCAGATTCAAACGCGGAACCTAGGGATAGCAATGTTAATGTGTTATCCAATGTGTATGTGAATGCAATAACATCACGCAGAACGAAAACACTTTCACACATCTTCAACATACACATACATATACAACGGAAAGAAAGCAGATATGCTTTGCTCAACGAGAAGCACGTATGTCTTCCGCATCTACAGAGCATTCTCATAGTGGAAGAAAAGCATATAAAACAACGCTATGTTAGCACACTTCACTTAGGTTTTCGAACCCAAGACTTTCAAATCCAGAACATGGAAATGCAAACTCCGTGTTTTGCTCTCGAAGCAAATTTTCAAGTGCAAAATAAATTTAGTCTGGACATATTCTTTAAACAGCAATTCTATTACACTAATACGTCGAAATTCGAGGAATTTCTGACATACGAATTGCATGTATCGTTCACTTTTGTTCTAATAGGCTCTAACAATGGTAGCAAAGCGCCAAATAGAGGAAGTCCAATAGAGTTTGGTACACCGCGATTTAAATGTAAGAGAAACTGAAAATGCAGACGCGCCATTTAAAACCTAAACGTATTATTTGTATCAAGCAATACAATCTGTTTAGAGATTATGATTGTCCTACCAATTTATTTAATTCGAAACTATTCTAAATTTTACTCAATTATCAAAATTAATCACAACACACAATAAATTTTAGCCAAAATTCAACCTCTAAATTTTGATTCGAAATATCAGTAAAATTTTAAATATATTTTCATTTAAGCTGTGTGCAACATTTGAGACAATGCTTTATGCAATATTTTGGAACCGTGCGCAAAGCAGATTTCAAAATAAAATCACCTGGATATGACAAATTTTGCCATGTAAAGTACATTCCTGACATAAATCAGATTGTCAAGAACATTGGAACTTAATAAAAATCGATTTGTGAGGGGGGCGAATATAATCTATTCATATGGAAAAGTCCTATACTAGTTTTAGTTTAGGGGAAAGGCATTTCTATTTTCCTACTCCTGTCTAAATGGATGGGGTATACATCCAAAGTACATAGATACAATGTGGAGAACCCAGTTATTTTTTTAAGTTACAGGAAGATGCAACCATAACGCTACAAACTGAAATAAAACCGCTAAGCGACAACAAGTAACGTTATATGTTTGAGACAATGCGATTTATGTTCGATTTCATTCTTAGGCACCCAAATATTCAACGACGATTTTAGTAGGTAAGGTAAAAACTATTGAAAATAGTTTTGTGCATTTAGTTTTAGGAAATCCCATACCGCTAAGCGTGTGGAGCAAATTTAGTATGTAAGATATTTGACGAATTAATATAACAACATCTAAATGGCAAAAATAGGAAATTAAATCTATTCTATGTTTAACATCAATTTATGAATTATAGGCCGAATTTATGAAAAATAAAAATATATCACGTGAAACTTTGAATTCAAAGAAATAATATTGCAATATAAATGATACCATTGATAAATGATACCATTAATAATAATTTCTTATGAAAAAAAATAATTAAAGAATGAAATTGTAGTCATGTTTAACATTTAACATTATATTTTGTGCCACGTCTGTAAGATCTAGACAAAACATGACAGTGCATGCGTAGAATTAAAATCAAATATTGTCATTGCTAATATTCCGTTCGATAGAGCGAAATCCGGAAAAATGTTTTACCGAACGTGAAATTTTAAATCATTTTGTGCAATAAGACCGTGAAATATTCCATCATTTATTCAGCATGACAATAATATTATCTTTTATCATGTAAAACCCATCAAATTTTGAACATATTTTTTTTTAACAAAATTGTCACACTTCTTTTGCATTTTAGCTACATTTTTTTCTTATAGAATTTAAATGATGCAATTATTCTGAAAGTGAAGTATATCACACATCTTTTTCTAAAGAAACACTCATTTTGTTTCACAACTACTTTTAATACTTTTAGAAAAATATAGAGAAGTCCTGTAATCCTTTTTTTTCAAGGCAAGGTCTTGATACTTAATTCATTGCTCGATATCAATTTTATTCTTCAAATATGCTATGTTATAGGCAAAATGCGCAGAATTTCAGTACAATTCCATTTTATTTTTGTACAGTACTATCCCAGCATTAACGTAAAAATGGCAATTCTTCATTAAATTAGGAAAACTTCGTACGCGAAGAATTTATCTAACATTTTTCTACTCTATACTTCAGGGAAAGTGAATCCCTATTAAAATTCTCAAACCGCCATTTTAAATAGGACTATTGTTGGACGAGATTCCGACATCTTCATTTTGTTCCCTTAGCATCGCAACAGTGATTTGTTTCGTTGTGTGCGAACGGACTACAGAAATCATTTATCTCATGCAAAGATAATGTTGTCTGACGTAATTGTTTTCGTTGACCAACCCACCCACTAACTCCTTCTTTCCCTGGCATTCTCGTGGTATCTTGACTCGAGCATGTTTAAATCCGCTTGATAACAAGTCCATGTCGATTACCGCAACCTTTCTCACTATTAAAATCATCTCTTCTTATAATAAATATAAATAATAATGTTCACATATTCTTCTTTTACCAATTAATGCAATAGTTTGATAACGCAAATAATTTCATGCCACAAGTTTTACTAGTGTTATGCGCGAAAGACAATAACTGTGTAACTAGTCGTAATAATACACTCTCAGTGTCCGTAGCAAATTAACCTAGTTTAGCACAGTGCAATGATAAACCACCTTTTGGTTCACCTGCGTTCTTATGATTTTCTCCTACAAATTTCAACCGTCCGTTTTCTTTAATTCTTATACTATTAATTATGATATTGTACATAGTGTATATACTACAGATCTTGTATATAATGATAATACTAAATAATAATAATAACAATAATAATTAAATTTTGTACTAAGATTGAATCTTTGGATTTTTATGCTACAAGCAACCAACAACCCCTGAAAAATTACAATAAGTAGCCTAGTAGTTTTTCAAATAAAATAAGCCAATGACTACCTGGTGCATATTTCATTATGGTCGCCGTTTAAGTGCTTTAGGCACTGGTCACCGAAATATTGTGCTAGGACCAGACCGATTGTGCTTTTCTCGATCGGAAGTTGCCCGAAAAGTAGCCGATTCTTTCTTTTGTTAGAAATTGAAATTATTCTAATTTTAATTAATAAGCGGACAAATCTTATAATTGGCATATTCTTTTTTACTTTTGTTATGAATTTCTCTTTCAAAGAGAAACAGAGGATAAATAATTCTTGTATCGTCTTAGATATCTTCAATCAGAAACTTTAACTTCGTGACAATCTTAATTTGACCTTTAACTCCCTGTAATTCTTGTAATTTCGAACCTTTATAATTCTTCTAACAACATTTTAATTCAAACTTTTAGTTCTTATATTTTATCATCAATGCATGCCAATTGCGTTTAACATCAATACAAAAATAACATCGATCCTTTACATATGCAACCCACATTATTTATTCCCAATTACAACTACGACTTGTATTTCAGATTCAAATATTTGATATTGAATCACCAAGATTTGATCCTTGGAGAAATACTAAAATATTTACCGGTTTTAACAAACAAACAAACAAACAAAAAAAAAATATATAGTTTTAGATTTTTGTTAGTTAGTCTTACACTATGACAGACGCATAACAATAAGATCCTATATTCATACGTTTTCTTCTTCTTTATTTTAGTTTTTTTATATTTGTTTAGTCATTTTTTCATTTATAATTTTAGATTTTTATTATAGTTACTTTAACTTGCAGTAAACGCCATATAGTTTACTCACTTTATTAATTCTAATATATAACCAAAATAATCCATATAACCGCATTTACTCTTATAACCGCATTTAAACCTATTAAAAGGATTTATTTCCATTTCAAATTTTAGAAGCTGATATTGACATTACGTACATAATTTCACTCAGTTCAATCAGTCAAATTTTAGAATTCTTGAAATATAGTACTTTAGTTTTAACTTCGCTTTTCTATCATCTTTCTCCTTCAGTTTTGCTTTTCGAATACTCATCAAGTATTTTCAATTAAATTCACTTTGCATTTAGAATACAGCCATAACGCAAATCACACAAAAGCCAAACAAAGCCAGCAACAACCAGCAAAATTAATCCAGAATCCGACATTACGAAATTCAAACCAAATAAAATTAAGAGCTTGACGCTATTTTAAAAAATGGGACATTAGTTATCTAATCCACCATCAGCAAGATTTAACGAACCTTTGGCAATATCAGACTACTTCTACCAGAATCAACTTCACCGCAGAATTTCAGACTACAATCAACATTTTGGAACTTCGGTCAACGCAGAATCAACATTCGAACTTCAATCAACACAGATTTCAACATTCGATCTTCGATCAATCCAGCCAACGTAGTACAACAGTGAAATTCACCATTTTCTTCGAGCATACCTTCAAAATTCTACTAGATTCTTCAAAATTCTACCAGACCGTCTAGACTGACATCAATGAATCCCAGTGACCCAACAGTGAATCCCAAGTATTGACCCCAAAAGAACCCCATATATAACAGTTTTGACCCAAAAGTGTATACATAGTGCTTACAATTATTTCAATCCCCATAAGCTTCAGTGATTAGTTTTGACCAAAGTGTACAACAAGTGTATAAAATTCAAAGCTTCATAACTTCTACCTTCAATCAGTGATACTAAATAATTTTGGACAATTTGAACAATATTCTTCGCTATTTTATTCCAGTGATTTATATGACTGTGAAAATGACTTTGCAACATTCTCTCTTCGTTTTTCTTCTGAATATAGCGCTCATTTTACGTTGATATTTAACAAACATTATGATTACATAGTGAACAGTGAAATGATAACAGTGTAATACTTACCAACCTTCCAGACTTGAATTTGAACTGCAACTCTGTGTCACTACACCACGATATTATTTTCCGATATTTTGTCGAACAATACGAAACTCCAACTAGTGCGAACTTCACTTCTTCTTTTCCGAACTTTGAACTTTGTAACACTTTACTATTCACCAATGATATTTGAATTTGGACACTGCTAATACTTCGCAACACAACATTATATGTATTCCTTCCGAGGAACAGAACTTTCTTCGCATTTTCGAAATGATGTCAAACACAAATTATTGACACATTTCACTAAAACTTTCCACTTTCGAACATTGAATACTATATTTCTGTGCGACCGAACCAAAACTCTTGCACCTTCGAACCGCTTCACAGGTGTTATACGAGTACACTAACCTTGTCAAACAGAACAGTGTCGTATGCATAGACCAGACAGTCTGACTTCGCTACCTAAGCAAAAACAATTTCTGATAACGCACGCTTCAACCAGTGACATACAACCACGAACGCCAATGTCATTATCAAGTGAAACTTTATAAACTTTCTGTCAACTTTTAACCGAACTTTATATTTTTTTTTACCAATTTTTGTTTCATATATGTGTATTAATCAATTGATTTGTGTGTGAAAAAAAAAAAGAAAAAATATAAGACATTATATAGACACTTACTGAACATTTGAATGAATAATTTTTCGACACAAATGACGAAGTGACAAGTATTGTTGTGTATATATCTATCTGTATTTTGTTTGTAATTGTTACTATATATTTTATTCTGTTAGTTTTAAGGTTTCAAACCATTGCAAATTTGAATTTTAGATATAATTTTGAATTTTATTGATAAGAAAATTTTAATCCAATACATTCCAATATCGCATTAAAATTTTCTTATACCTACCTCTGCGTAGTGTGATAGTCCCGCGTAGAGGGTAAAATTAACTTTATTTATAAAATTCAAAATAATAGGAAAAATTTAGGTTTTAATATATTTTTATATTTTTCTTGTAATTTGTTCGGTGAAATGGAAATAAAACCGCCGCCATGTTTCAGTAAAGATGAACAGAGTAGCAACAACGAAGGCTGATGAAATAGATTGCAATCCATGACGTCAATCGAGATGTTATTCACCTTTGAGCAAATTAACCATACTCTTATGATGAGAACGTCACCTTTCGTCCTACTTAAAGTTCAGAGGAAAAGTCAAGTCAGACAAACACCACACACACACATTTACTACATGTACGTTTTCCTATATAAAGCCAATCAGTATTCTACCAAAACCTTCAGTTCCATAAAGGGGCCTACAGACCTCCAGTATCTCCAGATCCATAGAGGGGCCTTCAGTGCATCACTACAATAGAAGAAGTCTCCAGCCAAAGCTTCAACCTAAGAAGGAAGATAGTTTTTTTTCTGAGCAATTTTCATCTTCTGGCTGTGATAGAAATAAAAGCTGTAGAGTCTCATTGAACATCTAACTTCAACTAAATTTCAGGTATGAATAGAGGATCTGTTTTATATTGCGAATTCTAGCGTCTGGCATAATTTAGACTTTCTAAATGTCACCTCCCGAATAATATTTGCTCAAAGTTAAATAACTCCGGTAAAACCCGTTTATTCTGTCCATCGTTAAAGGAACGTGGTGTGTTAAAATGTAATCATGTTACGTTCAATTAACACGGTAACAGAACCTTTTTGTATCCAAGTAGTTCTCATGTTTAGCTGAGCTTCGTTGCATTAAAATTCCAAATTTAGCCTATACCATCCGACATTTAAAGTTAACGCCCATAATGAACTCCCAGAGTTCACCAAGTATTTCTCAACGAGATTTCACACGAAACAGTCTACGAATGACAGTCTAATTTTAAAACCTCTCGCTAATATTTCAACGTTTCAGTAATCGTCTGTTTCACAAATGTTCCAGGTATTCTTTGTGGACCTGGAGGAAGCCGTTCACATGGTAAAAGGTCTTCCTAAACTCAGGTCGTAGTCAGAATACCTTACCTAAAGAAACAGCAACTCTTCGGTCGTTCACAATAGGGTAATTTTCTTGTCCATTTGAGCACATCTTACCTGCTTTTCTTCGACACTGTCATCTATATGTTACTTCTATCGAAGCTGTAAAATTAAAACAGCTTCTAAATAAAGACATGCCACACGTACAAATGACACAATTACAATTAACATTTAAAACTCACCTCAAAATTCAAGGTGTGGAGATGTCCTGTTAATGGTTATTTTTGGTGGCTAGGCCTTTCGAAACGAAACTCATTCCATCCTCAGGACGAACGGAGATATAATATGAGTGTGTCTGAATGTCTGAAGTTTGTTTGTGAGATTTGTTATTACGTAAAGATAAGTAAAATGTATATTTTGAATATGTAATGAGAAGTATAAAAGTATATATTTTGATTATGTAATGAAAAGTTACTGTTGTTAAGATGCCATGGACTTCTGGTGAAAACAGAAGATTTATTAAGCAGCGAACATGTATAGGGGGGAGAGGGATGTGGTTATGTGTAAATAAAATGAACGAATACTCAATTGGAAAGCAAAGAGCTATTGGAGTATAAGTTATTACAAAGGTTGGGAAAAATAATATTATTAGGCGCTTACATGAATTATTTACGGGCTCTAAATCCCTTGTTAAAGAGTTCCTTCGTTACTAGTACTTTGTTGATAGTTTAAATAGCACTAATGGATGCTTCAAAGAGACAATCACTATTATCAGTAAGCAAGAGCACCCATGTCGTGATTTTCGGTTTGGGGGAGGGGACAACGCCTATACACATACTGCCTTCTTTTTAAGTTTTCACCGACATGATACCCTCATTTTGTGCCATATTAGTATAATTTTCTCTGGCTCGGGGAAGTGGGCGTCCCAATTTGCCTCCCCCTCCCCCCTAACGGGCGCATTTGTCAGTAAGACAATTTGATGTTTGTGAGAATCCACGCTCGACATTTGAGTTTCCATGGGGTAAGACAAGAATAGCTTTGACAAGCCTAGTCAGTTCAGGATATTTAGGTTGGCCAACACTATCTTCAAAAAGAACAGAGCTTTCTCCAATAAAGATCAATTTTCCTCTCCACTACTCCTTGTTCTTCTCGCGAGCAAGGCGAAATATTTTACTTATCTTCACATCGCAGTACTCTCCATTCATTCACAATGGTATGTACATTAGAAGATGGTGCCAGAGGAACGGTACCTGCTAGTTGCTTTATAAAGTTCCACCTTCACATTTTATGCATCTACTCTCCTTTAATATTACTTATCTAAAGATAGTTTTTGAATCAGATGTTCTGCTAGTGTGTGGCAGAACTTCGCATGTCATGAAGCAGTGTTTCCTGAATCTTCAGATTTAGCTTATTCAGTAGTTTTCTTGCCTTTGCACCGACTTCAAAATCGAACAACTTTTTTCCTGTTCCACAGATGGAAACGTAAGTACTGTAAGTTTGTGAATTGATTTGTCTTGGATCATTTCATGCTTCATGAACCAACCATGCAAATTTTTCAGTACGAGAAACAAGTATTTATGAAAAACATGAATTACGACGTATTCGGACTGAAACAAGTTCATTAACCTCTCAAACATTTTGATCACAGATAGAAGGAAGTACATCCGCGCTTTTGTTGAGAAGTGCGTTTTTTTAAACACTTAACAACTTTTCTGTATCTTGCATTCTCATGTATCTTTCGTGGAAGTCCTCACTGTATCTTGCATTCTCATGTATCTTGCGCGGAAGTTCTAAAGGAAATATTCTTTAAGAACATTACATTGACTTTATACTCTTTCAACTACTGGACCTGAAGTCAGCCATCTGCACTCTATGATTAAAAATCTTTAACTTAGACACTTCATATTGCTCCGGGGCCGCGGTGGTAAAGCTCTCACCTCTGGTGAGTACGGTCCTGGGTTCGATTCCGGATCGTGCTATGTTGTGAACAAACACCTTACACGTGTGTTTTCTCGGGGTTCTCACGGTTTCTCCCACTTTCTTCATTTCACTAATTCTCCCATTATCGTTCATTCGGCCTGAGCCAGAGTTGCATACAGTCTTTAAATACAATTCAAATTAAAATCCATATTGAGGGAAAGATTTGAAGAAAATAATATGCATATCAAATACCAAATCCACTACTTCCTCATTAAATACTACTATTGCTTTCACAAATCCTCCATGAATAATATGCACGGCACGGGTTACATTAGGGCCATCACTTAGGAAACAACACTCTGACCACTTCCGTTCACATTAACCCACCAACCATATGCAGTATTTACACTACTCAAGTTCCCATCCTTACCACACCAAGAAAGCGATTCCTTTCTCCCTTGCCCTCAGAGGACAACGCCTGAATTCCACCACCTCTGCTGCTGAAACTTACAACCAACGCTTCCAGGAGGCTCTAGTCAACCGAGGCTACCCTTCTAACCAAACAGATCCGCCGTGCATGCTCACACACTCAAGAATCCAACCCACCGTCGCCCAACCCACCGGCTCTAATCATACAGTTCCATCCTAAATTAACCAAGGTCAAACAAATAATACACTCTAATTTTCACATTCTCCAATCTGACAAAGACACAAGATCAATATTCCCCACCAAACCTAGATTAGTTCTTCAACATCCACCTAATCTTAGAAACATCTTGGTCCGTACGAATCCCTCCTTGCCATCACACCAAAACGGCGCACAGACATGCCAGAGATCCAGATGTAAGGTCTGCTCCATTTTCATCACTTCTCCCACAATCACTATCAATACTGCTAATGGTCGGTACACTCTCAATTCCAAGGGTACATGCAACGCCTCTAATGTTATATACATCCTAACCTGCAAGTTCTGTGATGCCTTTTATGTGGGGGAAACAAGTTGTGCTCTTAACATTCGAATTAATAACCATCGTCACTTCTGTACTATCAACAAACCGGATGCCCCCGTTTCCTTTCACACCCGAGTCCCACAATACCAATTTTGATCTATCTTTCCTGGTTGCCATAATCCACATTTTACCCCCACGACCAGCACGCCGTCTGTGGAAGAATGCCTTTATTCACGGTTTGAGCGCGAAAATAAAACCTGGCCTTAACCTTCAATAACTCTAAGCTCCCCTTTTCCTCTGCATTTTCAACACATTTCCATCCACGATCCCACCTTGTACTTACACGCTATACAGTTATTATTATTTCAAGTTCCGGATATCTACGCGCTACAGCAGTCAGTTGTTGTCCAGTTTTGATGTTTTGTCCGCTACGTGTCGCCACTGTCTCTTTAAACTTATACTTTGTTAACACGTGAACTTCGTTCTCTTCCTCCCTACTTGAAAAAGTGTGAATACACGAAATATAGTGACTTTTTTTTTGTGTACATGTGAATATGTGTAAACTAATGCGAAAGTAAGCTGTAAGTATTATCCTTTTTTCTCTCCTTCATTTGTCTTAAATTTACCTTAAATTGCCTTCCCGGCTTTCCTTCGTATTAGTTATATATATATAATATGGTAAAAAAGATAGAGAAAAGGATATAAGGTGGCAAAAAAGGAAGAAATAAGGCACATTATAGAATACAAAGACAGGCGTACGCGAACTTCACAAACACAACAGAAAAGTAACAACGTTTCGCAAAAGAGCTTTCACATGGTAGGAGAGAAAATGGACAGAGCGGACTGGAACAAGACTTGTGCTAAGGAGACCATGTTCCAATGTTAATAATGAAGAGAAGCTAAACTGTTTAAAAATTTATGTTCCATGCATTTTCTTCGTATCTTGCACCATTCTCGCATAAATGAAGAAAAACTGTCTTCAAGACGTCGAATGGACGCAATTTTTCAATATGACGGTTGATGATGTAAAGACCAGAATGTAGGTTTTTAGTATGTTAAACTAGGAAATGCAAACATGAATAGGAACCAAGAATTACTTATGATTGAATTAATTCCAGCAACGGTTGAGAGCGATAAAACTATCGCAAATTATTACTTTCCTCCCCTGAACATTTAACCCCTCACCCAACATATCCTCTCGTGGTTAATTTTAGGTGACGTACCGAAGTCCACATAAAAATCATTCATAGATCGAGTATTTCCGGAATAATTGTTGGCAAAATAAGAATACTTAAAATTACGAGAATTGGAAAAACATGCGAATTGTAGCCAAACGATGTGTCTTATCGAAAAAATGAAGAGGATCAAAATTGTGTCAAATTTTGTGATCTGTAATTTTGAATTTATGCATTCTTCGAATATTCTCCATTTTCGCGTCAATGTCGAAAAACTGTCTTCAAGAGGTCGCATAGACGCCATTTTCCAATATGGCGGCCGATGACGTGAAGATCAGTGTGTAGATTTTTAGTATGTTCAACTAGGAGGTACAAACAAACACTAACCAAGAATTATTTTTGTATGAATTAATTCCAGCAAAAAAAATCTATCTCGACTCACCTAAAATAGGTGTTTGTGATGAAAACTGGCTTGATCTTGCCCAGGATAGAATCCTACGGTGAAACTTTGTTATTTGTAAGTATGGATAATATCCAGGTTGGAGTTACTGGTCTCCCACCAGGCGCCTCCCCAGGTGGCGGATAGGGTAATGCCGACCAGATATGGTGGGTACCGAAAATATTCCGAGACGGACCAAAACCAGTACTGCTGCCTTGCAGTTAGTAGAGGGATCTACAAAGGCTTGGGGAAGATAACCCCGAACAAAAATATCATGGTGAGTGGAAGCAGCATCACCATTACCACTCTGAGGCTGAAGATGAATGACATCGGCAAGGCTCAGAGATGGACAGAGGACGACATCTTGAATGTCTACCTTTACTGCGAGGTCGTAGAGCTGACAACTCTACACCACTAAAAAATGTCAAGAAATAGTAACAGATGGTTCATGGATTCTCCTGGGGTAAAATATTCCGGAGGTAAACTAGTCCCTCATTCGGATCTCCGAGCTGGGACTGCTTCAGGGGGCTCCAAGAACAGGATTAAGAAAGACCTTAGAATAGGAACGTGGAACGTACGAACATTATACCAAACGGGCGCTCTTCAGGTGGCGGTACGCGAGACCGAGAAGTACGAGCTAGACATATTAGCGATACAAGAAGTTCGGTGGGAAGGTCAAGATAGCCACAGGGCAAGTACACTTTCTACTACGGGCGAACAAAGTCTCACGATTTCGGAACAGGATTCCTCATTAAGAACGGTATCCTTCAGGCGGTTCAGAATATAGAGTTCGTAAACGAAAGACTATCGTACGTACTCGATGGGGCAACGCCGTTTTATTAAACGTCTATACTCCGACCGAGGTGGCTACTGATAACGACAAGATATATTCTACGATGAGCTAGAAAGGCTGTTTGATCGATTACCGAATTATAATTCGAAAATTGTGTTCGGTGATTTCAATGCAAAGGTAGGGAGGGAAGAAAAATATAGACCTACTATAGGCAAATACAGCCTTCACGAAAAGACCAACAATAATGGAGAAAGACTGATAACTTTCGCGATTTCGAAAAACCTAATGGTAAAGTGCTCGTACTTTGAACACAAAGACATACACAAATACACATGGGTATCTCCGGACGGCAAAACTCTCAATCAGATCGATCACGTATTAGTAGACAGACGAAGACACACCAACTAAATGGATGTTAGGTCGTACAGAGGAGCGGAAGGTGACACCGACCATCAATTAGTGATCACAAAAGTAAGGGAAAAGTTATGCATCGCGAACAGAGAAAGCAAGGGGTTCAAACAACTGAAATCCGAAGTTAAACGATTAAATAATCCGAGCACAAAAGCAGATTACCAACTCGAACTCTCAAATAGGTTCGAAATCCTAGCCGACTCGAGTAATAATAATAATGATAATATTAATAATGAAATTGATGTAAGTAAGATTTGGGAGGCAATTCGAGAAACAATTAAGAGCGCAGCGAAGGAACGTGTAGGTTAGAAGAAACAACAGAAAAATAAATCTTGGTTTGATGAAGAATGCCTTAAACTTCATGAGGAACAAAAACAAGCAAGGCAACGATGGCTAAGTAATAAAAGCAAAGCAAATACCAACCACTACAGTAACGCGAAACGAAACGCCACACTCGGGTTCAGAAATAAAAAGCGTGAATATCTGACGCAGAAGATTCAGGAGATAGAGGAAAACGGAAAGACAAATAACATACGAGATCTATACAAAGGGGTAAACTCCTTAAGAAAAGGTTACCAGCCGAGGTTAGGAATGATTAGAAATGAACGTGGAGATCTTCAGGCTGATCCGACTAAAACTGTCGATGTGTGGAAATGTTATTTCGACAAACTTCTTAATGTACACAACGGAGAACAAACAGAGGAATTTGAAATCCATACCGTAGAACCGTGGATTCCCGAACCTAGCGAGATCGAGATGTCGGTAAAGAAATTGAAAAAATTCAGATCACCCGGAATAGACAATATTCCAGCGGAATTAATTAAAGCAGGAGGAACGGCACTAATCAAGGAACTACATAAATTGATAAGTGCTATATGGAGAAAGGAGGAGCTCCCAAAGGAATGGAAAACCTCAATAATAGTTCCGATTTACAAAAAAGGTAATAAATCTGACTGTAATAATTACCGCGGAATCTCGTTAATTCCAACCTGTTACAAGGTATTAAGTAATATTCTGTTAACACGCATAAGTGTATACGTAGATGAAATAATTGGAGATCACCAATGTAGATTTAGAAGAAACAGATCCACGTTGGACCAGATTTTTACCTTGAGACAAATTTTGGAGAAGAAATGGGAATACAGTGGGACGGTTCACCAGCTATTCATTGATTTTAAGAAAGCATATGATTCTATCAAAAGGGAAAAGTTATACAGTATCCTGATACGATTTGGAATTCCGAAAAAAATGGTTCAACTAGTAAAGATGTGTCTCAACGACCCCATAAGCAGAGTACGGATAGGTAATAATGTCATATAGTTTCAAGATTCGCAACGGATTGAAGCAAGGCGATGCCTTGTCCCCCCACTACTGTTTAACTTTGCGTTAGAATAAGCGATTTTAAAAATTAAAGGGGACAAAAAGGGGCTATCACTGAAAGTTTTGAATCAACTGTTCGTATACGCGGATGATGTAGATTTAAAAGGGGACGATATAGATGCACTACAAAGCAACACGGATGCCATAGTAGAAGCGTGCGATGGGATACATCTACAGGTAAACATAGACAAAAGAAAATACATTATAACAAGCCAAGACAGGGAATGAAGGAAATAAAAACAAGAATTACGGATGAGGTCATAGAGAAAGTAAACAAATTTAAATACTTGGGAGCATACGTAACAAGGAAAAATGAGGTCACGGAAGAAATGAAAAGTCGCTTAGTATCGGTGAGCGCATGTTTCTATTCAGTCCAAAAACTTCAAACATCGCGATTAATATCAAGGAAATTGAAATTAAAAATATACAGAATGGTTATTCTGCCGGTAATACTTTACGGTTGCGAAAGTTGGAGTACGACCCTAGCAGATGAACATGAATTACCTGTATTTGAAAATAAGGTTTTGAGAAAGATATACGGGCCGAAACGGGACGAGATTACTGGAGAGTGGAGGAGACTGCATACTGAAGAACTCCACGGACTGTCCAATTCACCAGATGATGTAAAAATAATGAAATCGCGACGACTAAGGTGGGCAGGCCATGCAGCTCGGATGGGGGAGAAACGAAGATTATATTCTATCCTGGTTAGAAGGCCGGATGCAAGGAGGCCATTCGAAAGACCGAGACGTCGCTGGGAGGACAATATTAGAAGAGATCTTCGAGAAGTAGGTGTTGGTGAAGAAAACTGGCTTGATATTGCCCAGGGTAGAATCCAATGGCGAACGTTTGTTACTGCGGCGATGAACTTGCGAGTTCCATAAGCCATAGAGTGAGTGAGTTAGTTAAGTATGGATAATATAAAGTCTATGAACTAACGGCTGTAGCCTGAAGTTGCTCCAATGTTGGTCACATAATAACCGTTGGTTTCAAATCTATAAGGAAGGTGAAATGTACTTAGCGATTACATTTCTCCGTTACTAAGGAGGACACTATACGGTTATTTAAATACGGAGCGGAGAAAAGAATGATTAAGGTATCCAGGCATTTGCCTACTGAGTGTAAAAATTTTCACACTCTGTAATATCATTAATTACTTCATTCGACCAAAGAAGGAGACAAGATCCACTCAGTTCTCTGAAACAGAAATAAAGTAGAACTGACAGTTTAATTACTACCTGACCCTGGTTGAAATTTAATTATGGATCAATTTTCCAGTTTAACAGTCTCGGAAGAGACGAATCTCTACACATCACGAAAGAGATACATTATGCGACAAAATACATTCAATACCATTTAGCGTATTTGACAACGCAAAAATCAAGATTCTACACTACGTACTGGAATATTTCGGAATAAATTATATTCTTCTCTTGACAATAATATTACATTTGTGTTAGAAGTCTGGAAAGGATATGAAGTTACCAACTTACAATTTCAACAATGTTTTAGTCTGATATATTTTTCTCTACTCTTTCCTAAAAATATTGACATTATATAACGCGTGGAGGGTCAATATTATAAATGTGGACCTACCCCCTTCCCTTGCGTATCTTGGCGATCCTCTATGCTTTTGAAGCGAAGCATTTTAACAACAACTTACTGTCCTGAGGCAATCAGGTCAGAAAGTAATTAAATATCTAGTAATGTATGTTTAATTATTAACTACGCTGCACTTGTGTGTATGTACAATATAAAATGTGCCAAACGTGTAAAAAAATACAAGTAGTTACCGAAGAAACTTGTTTACACTTGAAATTTAAGCTCAACTAAACTTGATTTCCTCTTACCTCGAACTTAGAGTATCTTTCCAGATGATGTGCCATTGAATACCCACATGCTACGACGCACCTGTTGTAGCTACAACATTGAAACTAACTCAAAAGGGGCCACGGAAATCAACTCCGTTCCACAGATGCGCCATCCTTGCTCCCCAAGACTACCAAGAGATGGTCCCATCTGTAATTCATTTCTGAAATTATCCTCGTAGTAAAAATATGGCCAGAATGATTTTGAAGTTTTGTAGACAGACATATGTTTCGGAAGAAAGAAGTCTTATACTCCGTACTCGAAAAACAGCACCTAATAATCCTTCAGATCTTTACACACACGTATAATATACATAAATTTTAATTAGAAATAAAACACTACATTTCAAAATCATAAGCTATGAAGATATCAGTTTTATTTGTTAATAATCTACAAACCTGAATGGAATGAGGTAACATTAGGATCAAATCCTCTGTTCAGTAACACTTGCATAACAGAGGAACTTCCACTCAAAGCTCCCAAGAATAGTGGAGAAATAACTGACTCAGATGACTGTTGGGAAGGTTTCGAATCAAATATTCTTCTCACAATTTGCTGGTGGCCAGCAGCCGCTGCCAAGCACAATGCATCGACACCTGAAAAGGAAGTTATTTCTGTATTAGTTGATACTCTTAAAAGAATGAGAACCTACTAACAATATTTTAATGAATAGTGAGAGCGGGAAATAATGAAAACTAAAAGCAGATTACTTAAATCGTATATTTAATGAAATGAATCTTGTAACTCTTGAAAAACCATAATGCAATCGCCGATAGCGCCATGTATATGTAGAGTGTAAGATGTGTTCTTTTGACAGAATTTCTAAATGTGGAGCCGCGGAAGATAAAATTATTATACGAGCCTGTAGGTTTTTATTTTTCTCTCCTTGAAATTTTTAAAGTCACGTCATGTCAGGCATAAGCAAACTTAGTAATCGGTGTCTTGCCGATACACGAGAAGCCTCGGTTTGAATCTCAGTTAGTTAAATAATCAATTACGAGAGAACTTCAAAGTCTATGCAATTATCTTGAACAATATAAGCTCGTTACCCTCTCGTACAAGTACAAGGGTATGACACCTTGATTTTTGTAGGTCAAGTTCACACTGACTTTTTCTTTGATTATTTTTATCTTCTATTTTTTATTTATTTATTTTGTATAGCTTGAAAGAAAGCAGCATGACTGAAAGCAAGGAGCGTAATCAAGTTCTTCATTGCCACGGAAAATCAGCCAAGCAAATTCATGATTTAATAAACCAGTGCACGAGTATGAAAATCTATGAAATACTAAGTGCAAACGGTATTTCCAGACTGCTCGTATGAGGCCGTGCGGGAAGGATCATTCTGGAAGACAGACAAACGAGGTCCCGGGGTCGAATCCCGGCTGGGGCATGGATGTGAATTTTAAATATACTGGTAATAAGGAGAGTATAAAGTCCTGCCTTTCGTTTAGCCTGCCTTCCAACAAGAAGGGAGAGCTGCTGAATTAGATACTTAGCCAAACGTCACACACATTGTTACCACATGTTATTTCCTTACTGGACAGCAATGTAGTTAAGTCGCACGAGAAAGATGTATTCGCTCTTGAACAGCGTCAAAGAAAGCTTCTTTTTCCTCTCCGCTTGCGCTGTGAAACAGAGTAGGGAGAAAAGTTGGCAACATCGTAACGGCCCTTCCGCTTTCTACACAAACCAAGCCTAGTCTCTTTCCTCTCGCGTCTTCCTTCACCCGGACCTGTTTTTTTATGGTGTATACTTTAGCATTGCATTCATAAACGTGACGGGCCGATGTCAAAGTTACTAAAAATGACCCATACAAAAAAAAAGTTTACAAAGTTTGCCAGACTCACTTGCTACATCTCCAGAGGGTGTTGGTAAGGCGAGTAAATATTTGTCAGTCCTTTTCTAAAGAGCACTCGAAAGGCTACAACGCAATGAAAAAAAAAATTGGGCCCACCATAGGCTGGATAGAGTGAATACTGGATTTAATAATACGATCCAAAAAGCAGAGATGAATAAGCAGTGGAAACACAACTCCTCACTCACCCCAAAATGGCGAAGGTGCAAAGGTGATACTGTCCGTTTTCTGGGATTGTGAGCGAAAAATCCTAAGCATATCTCTACGTGAATAATTAAATGAAAGGAAGATGTTCACAAAAAACGGAAGCTACTCTTTGCGAAGAATGTACCAGCACATTCTGCCACTTCCTCCTTACGAAAGCAACTGCGTAGAGGCTGGAAATACAATTGCACCTCCATATTCCCCAGACGGAGGAGTGACTTCTCCCTTTTCCCGGCAATGAAGCGTCCACACACGTAGATAACGTCACTTGTGAAATGGAAAATGTTTCACACCCAGATCACTGAGTTCTACAATCACAACCTACGAAAGGCCAAGAAGTGTGTAACCGTATAAAATGACGTCTTCCTAACAGTCTTTCATGCCCTCTACAAGACTGGAATATATGGCCGAATGCTGACGAAAATGACACTAGATGTGAACCTGAAGAAGTAGCAAAAAAATGCTGCACATTAACATTCAATTATCTCGTCTTGTGTTTTAAACAAATTGCGGTTTCTAAGCGACAGCCCTGGACAAAATCAGTAAATAATTATTTATTTATTACTGCAATGTAAACAGAATTCAATTAAAACATGAAACTAACAAAATCTCGTTTAATAACAAAGCAAAAATATAAAAGCTGGTTTCTCATAACAAGAGTTTTCCTGATTAATAATAGGAAGAATTCCCTGTAGGGTAACGGCTAGCATAATAAACTATCAAATGTTTGAATCTAGGTGGAGAAAACTTTACGTCGGTTCTTTCTAAAAAATGTATCTGTTTTGCAAGTGAGTCATTCCACACTAAATCAACACACTTTGGTGCAGTTTTCAACCCGACCATTTCTGATTTATATGAAATTCGGGGAGTTTAAATTACTGATGGACCTTAGTAACCGTGACAATTTTTAGTCCCATAGGTCTTTTCGTTCTAAAATTGTTCAAGGTGGAGGTTCACAGAAATTTCCATCTCTGAGCTCACTTAGGTATCTTCAAAGTGCTGTAATACTGTTCCTGTTTGGCCTAGGAAGCTGAAATAAAGTGCCATGTACAGAGAATTGAACAAGATTTCATACGATATGCAACAAACATATCTGTGGAGAAAAACATGAAAATGTGCTTTAAGTTTGAATTTTGACCTTGAATAACTCGAAACATGTAATCGAAAAAAAATATATTTGGTATCCTATCCTATTTCGTAAAACATGTGAAAAAAACAAAACAAACATCAATGGGATCAAAAGGTATAAAATAATATGCACAGCTATGTGACTGATAAAAGCTCCAGGACAATATGTGAGTTTGTGTTCAAATACCCAAATAACCTGAAAAATACGGACGGATAAAGCAAGAGTCGTGGTGCGGGAACATTGTGATACAAAGGAACAATTGTTGCCATCGTTATTGTATAATCAAAGAAATACGAAGTTTGTGTACAAAGGAACTAATTTGTCATGCAGCCAATTTATTGGTGCAAGTCACTGAATCACGAAGTTACAAAATGGAAGGTGATCTGAATGGAAAGTCAACAAGACTGTTTGTCAAGTTACACAAAACACTTGCGACTTTGTAATATTCAAAGTAACGTAACTTTACACCGGACCTTAAATTACAATAATAATAAAAATGCGAAAAGGCAACAAACCTCAAGATATTTGGTAAAATAAATCATGCAACTGTACGAGCCATGGTGGAGGCTTCCAACCTCAAATAACTAGAAGAACGACAAGTCTCAACCTACGTCAAAATTGGCGTGCGAGATGTTCGTTCTTTGAGTTTCTGTTGGTAACATAACGTTGGTTCCTCCTGTTGAAGGATGGTAACCTTGTTGATAGTGAAAATGTCAGGTTTCTCAGGAAATATAAACTAAAGTGAAGAACCATGGGGATGCAGGAAACAGTGTAACCTCATTGGAACCTTCGCTCACAAACGCATCCTGGCCACCAGGAACCTTCGTTCATGCATGCAACAAACCCTGTCATAGTAGCGAGAACTGATTTGTGTTATTTTCTTGTCACTGTTTCTTATTTTAGTTCTAGAGCATGTGGGAAGACTTTTACTTGAATGGTACTGTGAGTAAACGGTGTAACACAGTGTATTTTTAGTGTTCCTGCCATTGTGCGGTTATTTTCAAACCGATGTTGAAGGAAGGAAGTCTCTTTATTATATTCCACATTAATTGTATAATGGAACTGACACAATGTAACGTTTTGTGTACATCGTTCAAATAACTGACTTGGTGTCATGATCTGAGTGTTATATGAAGCCTGCGAACTGTTACGGACAGCTAAACTCTTCATAGTACAAGTGACACCATCACATACATGGTTCTTTGCCATGTGATGTTGCAAAGAAGTGCCATTCTGCTGGGACATTAAAATCAGTATAATGGTGACAGATGTTAATAGAATTTAATACAGGTTCATATACTGGGCTGCAGAAAAGTAATAAATATGCTTAGGTGTTCTATGGAAGTGGGATATCAAATACTTAATCAAGTGGTGAGGGATAAGACGCACACTGACAGTGTCATGCTGAAGGCATTCTGATATAATAATAAATGTAATGTGGTCTACTGCATCGGTTTCAGTATTTCTGTTATAAGCTACAAACGGATGACCATATTTTTTTTAATTTTAAGTGTTGCATCGTGTGACCTTTAATAGCTGCAAACATCACTGTTCAGTATATTGCTTTCAACAAGATGCGTGTCGTCGTCCTGATTGAGACTTACCAATGCTGAAAGGAAATCAGGAACAAAAGAGTAGATCGCATCATTTAACAAGCAGATATGTAGCTTTTACCAGTCACATGACTATACGTATTATTTTAAATCTTCTGATCCAACTGACGTCCTAGTTTTTTTTTAAATTTGTTTTACAGTATAGCATGGGGTAACAAATATATATATATATATCATATTTTTCAGCCGTTTTCTATCCACTGCTGGATGAAGGCCTCTCCCCTTTTCTTTACACATATTTCGGTCTGCCGCTATTCTCATCCATGTAGCTCCTGAAAACGCTTGATTTCATCTACCCATCTCAAATTTGGACGTCGTCTCGGTCGTTTCTTTCCTCGAAGAACCCAATGTAGTACATTTGTCGTCCACCTTTCATCTGTTCGTCTAGCTATGTGGCCTGCTCATTTCCACTTCATATTCTTCGCAGTCTTGATTACATCCTCTACCTTTGTTTGTGCGCGAATCCATTCACTTGTCTTCCTGTCCCTCCTGGTTATTCCAAGCATGCATCTCTCCATTGCTCTTTGTGTGACTCTCAATTTTTGAGTCGTTTGCGCATTCAATGTCCACGTTTCACAACCGTACATCATCACAGGTAAGACACACTGATTATAAACTTTACGCTTCAGACACATTGGTAGTTTGCTTTTGAAAATAAAGTGTAGTCTTCCAAAAGAACTCCACGCCATTTTACATCTTTTATTTATTTCATCAGTCAACTTGGCATTCGATGTTTTGAGCTGGCCTAGGTAAACATACTCATCAACTATGCCTATTGTCTCTCCGCAAGTCTTTATTTCACTCTTTGCAGCATGTTGATTGTATATGACTTTTGTTTTACTTAAGTTCATTTTAAGGCCTATTTTCGAAATCTAATTACTCAGTTCTTCCATTCTGGTTTGTAGTTCTTCTGCACTTGAAGCAAACAGGACTATATCATCAGCGAACCGTAGTTGAAGACATTCGCCATTAATTTTAATTCCAACTTCATCCCAGTTTAAATTTTGGAACACTCTCTCCAGAACCGCAGAAAACAGTTTTGGAGAAATTGAATCTCCTTGCCTTACCCCTTTTCCAACTTTAAATTTTTCACTTTCTCGATGTAGTCTAATGACAGATGTGGCAGTCGAATAAATGTTCCGCAGTAGCTTAATTTATGCATTTTCGATACCTTGATGTTCAAGTGATTTAAGTACTGCTGACAAGGAGACCGAATCAAAAGCTTTTTTTAAAATCTACGAATCCCAAACATAGTGGAAGTTCATATTCATTAGTCCTTTCCATAACTTCATTCAATGTTTGTATGTGGTCCATTGTGCTAAATC
>JAGDQP010024418.1:15006-27983 GCA_022664845.1 Lepisma saccharinum | reverse complement strand
CCTTCCACTGGGTCTTTGCCTCGACTCGGACGCCTCTATTCAAGATTCTTCAGCAAAATGGTCTACGTTAAGTGGATTAAATTCTCCTCTTTTGGATGTCAATAGCTCTGTCTTCTTGGGACGATCCTATCATCAAACGTACACAATCGCAGTTACTACAATCCGCTACATGTCTTGAAGATCAATCCAGGCTAGTAGCAGCGTATTCACCTGAGTCAGGTGCTTGGTTCCAAACTTTACCTTCTCCTCTTCTTGGGCTACATCTTTCGAATGAAAGCTTCCGTCTTCCAGTTGCCTTACGTTTAGGAGCAGACGTTTGTGTACCTCACCGCTGTCCAGCTTGTGGTCTCTCCTGTGTCAAGAGTGCTGGTAGACACACGCGTCATCCTAGTGTCAATGATGTCATCCTCAGAGCTCTAGTTTCTGCTAATGTACCATGGTACGAGAACCATCTGGCTGTAGCCGCTCCGACGGTAAGAGAGCTGATGGAATGACACTAGTTCCATGGAAAAGAGGACGACCTCTATTATGGGATTTCACCTGCGCTGATACTTTGCCTTTTCAAATGTTACCCATTCTTCTTTGAAAGCAGGTGGTGCAGCTACTCGTAAGGAGGCCAATAAAAATCGGAAATACTCTAATCTACTTGCTCAGTTTATTTTTGTTGCAATCGCAATTGAATCAAGTGGTACTTGGGGCACGGCAGGTCTTAATTTTATTAAAGAGGTTGGTGGGCGGATACACATCGTCTCGGGTGATGCCCGCGCGACCACCTTCCTAATCCAGCGCATCAGTATCGCAATTCAGCGAGGGAGTGTATCTTCTGTTCTTGGTACGTTGCCTCCTGGGAAGGCATTATTAGATGAGATTTTCCTCCTTTAAAGTTTTTATTAAAACAAATATATTATAAATGATTAGAATTTAACTTGATATATATATATATTTGTATTCCGATACTTAATTTTGTATCATCTTTCAATGTAATTGATTGGCAACACTGCTGGGCGAGTGAGTGTCTGTATTTCAGTTCATTGATTTGAAATTATAAACATCTAATATGAACATATAATTTGAGGTATTATAATAATTAAAATATATATATATGTATAGTTAAACGTAAATCAAATAAAATTTATGCTGAAACTTTTGATATACTAAAGACTTTGAGATACATCATTACCAGACATTCAAATACTTTGGATTTAAATAGTTATTTTTGATGTCATGACTTTGAAAATGTATGTATGTGAATGAGAGAATGACGTTTAAGACGCAAGGAAGCAATTTAGAAAGATTAAAATATAAATTAATTTGATAAATAATTTATAAACTTTTGATATAATTTTACTATTTTAAAGATTTAATTCAAATGAGTTTAATGTACTGGAATTACTTTTTGTAAGTGAAAGACGACTTTAACGGCTTGTGGCAAATTTATCAAAGGTGTGTGTCATAGCTTTGTCATTCTGTTTTGGACACCGGTCCAGCTAGTTACTTTGGCTCTTGGTGTGCATTCGTATCTCAAATAAAGGTGTTAAAGAGAACCTTTACCTTTTACTTATGTTCCTTTTGCCCTGGGCTTTAGGTAGTTTGAGGGTCAGCATAGAATCGTCGCAATTCGGTCGGCTGCATACCCGCCTGCATGTTAGATTAGGGTTGGGTTTCCCTACTAATTATAATATTCCCTTTCAGGTAAACATCCAAAATGCCACCTTATAGCCGGCGTATAAAGTAAATTAAGGGTACTCTTGGGCTTTACAAATATATGAACTTTTCGTGAAATTAATATAAATTATACCAGATTTTAAATTCATAACATATGAACTTTTGGTGTGGTGATACCAAATTTATGAATAAAAAGTCCATTTAATGGTGGCAAATGAAGTAAAAGGTATCTGAAAACGAAATCTAGAAGGTTGGAGCAGGAGTGCTATCGTGTAATCTGTATGAAAGACAGGGAACATTGAGTGAGGTGGCAACATTGATGAAATTGAATGTCCTCACAGAAAAACGTGAGAAATCATAAGAAGACAGGTTGAAAAAACAGGAAGAAAGTAAATCAGAAGAAGAGCCGCAAGAAGGAATTGTTAAAAAGAAAGACCGCCGAAGATGCATGTGGACACTGTTTAATTGGAGATCGTTGAAAAACAAGTAAAGATAAAGCGACTAAACGGGTATTTTGTTACGCAGTGTCCGAGAATATTAATCTTGTAACGAATAGCTGTACTATTTGTATTTGATATACTACTAGATATATTTGTGAACACTGAACAATTTATGCACCTTAAAGAAAGTACAGAAAAGTTGTGTGTTGATTAAGAGTATATAGGTTAGTGTGAGTTATTAGGTTAACTTCAAGTTTCTTGCAGTTAATTTCAATTTTGGGAAGAAGAGGCAATTGTGGGAGGTTGAAATAATAAAATAGTTTTTCTTAAAAGCGATCGTCACGTCACACTTTAATATTGAGCGTGACATCTGTATATATGAACTTTGATATTATTGTAGCAACGGATTAAAATTAATATTAACTAGATCCGGGTTTTTTAGTAATGATTTTAAAGATTTGCATTAGTTCTGTTTGTCAGTTTCTTTTGTTTCAGTGGTAATTTAGGATTACATATGTGGTATTATGGAATAATCATGTAAGCACAGGAACTATTGGTAAATGTGAATGAAAGTGACGCTGGTTCTGGCTTCTGGTTTCTGCTTTTGGTTGCTCGAAAACATCAACATTGATTATGGTTGATTACACTTCCTCCGAGATTGTTGACATGCTACTTATTCTCGGTGAATGTCAACGTATGTATCGTGCAGCTGCAAGACAGGCTCGGTATCCAAATCGGCAGCATCCAAATGATATAGTGATTCTAAATGTTAAAGGAAGAGCCCGCGTAGGTCATTTGGCACACAGGAGAGCTACGTATGCGTATAATAATGATGTTTGCTAACACGGTTAGCTTGCATTCAGTTGAATCCACATATGAGTCTTCGCCAAATGAAACGACTTATCATATAACTTTAACACAAGCTGTAACTCCCAATGATCAGAGAACACGAATGTAGTTTTGTCAATGGGCAGAAGGCATGATCCAAAATGACCCAACGTTCTTTTTTTATGTAATGTTTTCAGATGAGGCATCATTTACAGATACAGGTGTATTAAATAGACAACCCGTTTTGTTGATTTTCACTGATTTATGCAAAAATCCATTCAGAATAGCCCCACTTTACGGTATAAGTTAGAAAATAATATTTTTTGTTTATGTAGAACTTAGTGAATATTCGTAAATACTTAGACACACACTACTCAGTATACTGACAAGACACAGAGTCCATAAAAAATCATTTATACCCAATTTTTGTTTTTGGCCTAATTGGGCACTTCTAAGAATGCATTTTTTTTTTTTTTTTTTATTTACGGAACATTCTAAATTTTCTAAATTACTGGGAAAAAATTGACCTACGTATTGCCATGGCTGAATAAAAAAATATGAGAAGGTTCTTTCTGAATGGTTTTCAGAGTAGCCCCACTTTACGGTAATTGTCATTATTGGTCCGACATTAATCCTCTTTGGGTAAGACCGATAGACTCAGCATCGCTGGCGTGTAAACGTTTGGTGTGTCATTATTAATGGTCACCTCATAGGCCCATATGTTTTCGAGAGGAATGTCAACGAAGAAAACTTCCTGATATTCCTACGAAATGAACTGCCTGTTTTACTTGAGGATATTGACCTACATTCACGTCAGAGAATGTGGATTTAGTTAGATGGAGCTGGGCCACATTTTGCATCACGTGTTCGCGACTACTTGAATACACACTTTCCTGACAGATGGATTGGTAGAGGTGGACCCATTCCATGGCCCGCCAGGTCGCCTGATTTGCCGCCGCCAGATTTTTAACTGGGGAAATACCGTAGTTTGTGAGCAGGCACCAACAACGAAAGAAGATTTAATTGGAAGAGTTCGCACTGCTGGTGAAAATATACCACGAACTGTGTTATTACAAACAGTTACTCATTTCCAGCAGAGACTTGGATTATGCATTCAAGCCAACGGAAATATATTTGAACATCTGCAACACGCCTAAATAACAGAAATGTATTTGAATATCTGCAGCACGCCTAGTGCTAGTTGAAACTATGAAAGGGGGCCGTTTGCCCTTGTACTGGATTGGGCCAGTACATGTCTGGGGGCGTTTGCAACTGTGGCAACGTACTTGCTTGTAGAGCTTGTCCTGGTTGGGATTGGTTGGAACTATGTCTCGGCCAGCCTGGTTTGACTCAATTGAAATTCTAATAAGTTATGTTTTTGCAAAAGAAAGTCGCGATTCAAAAAAGATGTAACTTCATTTTTAATTCTTCAATTGTCTTAAAGTTTTCCAGAGATACGTGGTCTAGGAATGACTTTCGTAAACCTGCAATAATGTAATATATTTTCTTTTGCATGGAAATTTTGGGAGCTATTTGTTCAAACAATTTCTCCTTAGTAATCAAATAGTGAAGGGGTTTTTCATCATGCTGTTGAATTTTGGAATTCAAGAGCATTTCCACTTGCATAAAATGATTACTAGGATGTAATTCCGTAATCAGTCTATCTGTCAGATCTTTAAAAGACAATTCTCCGTAGTTACTTTTTGTGGATGATTAGAAAAATGTCGAGAAGTAGACCGGTTAAAGAGACCCCTAAACGTAGTTTACGTTCATTCTCCGTCCATTCGTTGAGCTGAGCGATGAGTTCGAACTTTGACAAATTCGTTAAATGATTGCCCAGTTTTAAAAGTTGACGTGTTAAAAATTTGTTTAACACGCATTCCTTTCGGGGATCGAAGCGGCACTGGGGATACGGGAGAAGAAAATTGGGGTGTTCCCTGAGGTGATGTTTGTGGCGAATTCTCAGGTGTATCGTCGCCTGTAATTACTGAATGGATCGAAGTCCCTACTTGAAACTATATCAAAGAGTTAATCTCAGCAATGTATGGTAAGCATAAAAGGAAAAAATATGTATATAAGCAATTCTACTAACCTATAATATTAGCCTATACAATTCTTACAAACTACTGGTCTCAAATTGAAATATATAAACACAAAGAAGTAAGAGAAAGAAAAAAAGGAAATACATAGTATAAGAAGGAAATGTATGTATAAAAAAGAAGTGCCTTTTAACACAGCCGAGTCATGAAAATAACTGCAAAGGCCTCCGCGTTGTAAGATGAAGCTAAATGAGTTTGCCTACGTGTTTTAAATACGTGAGAACAACAGGTAAAGGACAATTCGTGCAAGTAATCTGCTGACTTTTATGTTGCACATTGTCTTAAAGCAGAGTTAAATGAGCTAGAGGCTTGCTTTGAAAAATGAATCAAAGGAGAAAAAGAAACTTTCATCGTATTCTATAGTGCATATCAAGATTATTTTTTTTTAGCCAAAGAAAAGAAGTAAAGAAGTGTAGTCAGATAAATGATTTGGATAGAAATAAATTATTAAAACCTCTGCGTTGCCATGGTGTATGATGTGATGGATTGAAATATAGATTTGATGTTTACCGAGTTTCTATTAAAATCCTAGCATGTCCACCACGTATTGTTTCTTGCGGCCTCGACCTTATTGGGTATCGAGAGGATGTAGCTTAGTGTAGAATGAAATGCAAGAGGATTTTCTGAAACATGGTTTTAGTTCATGTTTAAAAGGAAAGGTTACAAATGTTAGCGCTTGACTCACCGGGCGGATTTGCCAAAGTCTCGAAGGCAGCTGACACCCTTCAACTCGGTCACTGGTGTTAGGTAGAGTGTCGAACTCGTATTTCAGAACGAGTAATTATACGTCTCTGAATATTGCTACTCGAATGCTCTGTCCTACAATATTCTACCTTTTTGTCCGTTCACTTCTTTCTCTTTTGGGAAAGAGAGGCGCCTGGAAACTACCTGGGTCAGCACTCTTTGAGAGGAGGTGATGGCCCATGCAGTTTCAAGGGCCTTGTTTTCAACTAAGCCGTCCGGAAGAGCCCTTTTGCGCTATGCATATAGTTAACATTATTTATTACAAAGAAGTTATATAACGTATTGTTTGTTTCCTGTTTGTATGATTTTCTGCATGAGTTGCAGTTTTACGTAATACTGTTTATGTAACTTGTTTGGTTAACAGCATCAGCTATCAATCGTATGATATATAAATTGTTCCTTGGAGTATGATTATGTAGCACATATATGTGTCTTTGATATAAATGTCCTGGGTTCGTAGTTCGGGGCCCGGGAGGCTTTTAGTATCTCCTCAATTGCAAGAGAAGCACAACACATCAGTACTGAGATCCCCATCAACACGTCACGTGTATTTCTTACAGATTACATATCACTTCTAATTTAACGTCTCTTTGTGTTTTCTTTCCTCGTACATTTTTTTTTTTTTCATGCGCTTCATTGAATCACGTCGGATGTTTTATTTTTATGTTCTAGACACTTTCTTTTTCAGATTTTCGTTAAATTTCGACTGCTAGGGTAGAAATTGTTCATGCGTAACTCCTCAACGTAGATTTGTGTGGTAAAGAAATATGAAATGTTCATCGCCTGTTTTAGTGTTCGTTTCACCGAAGTAAATTGTTTCAGTGAATATTTTTTTAACTGAAATATATTCATTACTGTCCATTTAATCTGAAGCAAGTAAGAATATAAACCTTTTATTTGTGTAGAACTTGTAAGACTTTAAAATCACTTATTTCCTTTTTCAAAAAAAATGTGTAATATAATATTCGTACTGAAATTTCACAACTTTTCTTGTGTCTTTAATCAATGTCGACTCCATAGTAATTACTTATACTGTATTAATCAATAATTTTGACAAAAAGAGTTCACGATTCGAAACATCGACTAACCTGACGGTTAGTGGCGGCGCAAGTCAATCTGGTGCCGTTAAAAGTGAATTTGATTGAGGGCCTTTCGCGAACACAATCCTGATCACAGAATGCTACAATTAGCCATAATATCCTACTTCCTCATTATTCTGAGGCCCTCGGAAAACAGGGAAACTCGCGGGGGACTCACTGGCCAAGACGGAAAACTTCCCTTTTACACGCAATAACCTGTGCATAATTACGAATATTGCGATTATGGAGAGTCGTGCTTTTCAACCATCAGACTACAGGCAAGTGCACAAGTAAGTCCTGAGACTGTATAGTTACTGCGTAACCGACCACTATCGAGGTGCTCTACTAATTTATTATAACGAGCAATTATTCACTTGTGGAGACAGGTGCACAGTGTGACGTCCCCCCCCCCCCCTCAAAAAACACGGCGTAATTAATACCACCTGAACACTAAGGAAATATTGGTTGGATCTTAGTCAGGGGCTGATAGGTATACTAGATGCTTCACATTCATGTCGTATAGGGAGAGAGAATGTTACATCTTAACGAAAGCGCTAAAAGAAACTTGCACAGGAGATTTCTTCATAAGTTCGACTACTATCGTGAGGTTAATGAGTTCTCCCAAGGTATAAAACAAACAGTACTTTTCTAGAATCTTTAATTCGATAGGGGAAGGGGCTCCTGGAACACTCACGAAAATTATAAATAATGCATAACGAGCTAAAGATATAACTCTTAACGAGCTAAAGATATAAATCAACAATATGCTAGATTTCTGAACAATATGTTGTACTTCCTTAGTTACCCTCAAAAGTAAAAAGAACAATCTGTGTTATTACATACGTGTTTCAGTTCGTCAGTCTGCCTCCAGAAATTAAATTTCATGAACTACAAGGTGTCAAGAGATGCGTCAGGAGTCGTTCGAAAAGTCTTATCTAGACTGCCTCAGAGCCCCTGGAATCGTCCTGATTGGTGCTGTAGTTCAGTGTTGCCAACACATTTTCAGAAAAAATGTTCAAATTGCTCCCCTTGGCATAAACATTATTCGACACGATACAAAAATCCTGAGAGGGCATACGTTGCCAAGCAGTAGACGTTGCCAGCCTATACTAAGAATAAATCTCATAGACCACAAGCTGTAGTCAGAGGTGTCGTTCGGAAAATCTTCGCTAGACTGGCTCAGAACCGCTGGAACTGTCTTGATTGATACAGTGATTCAGTGTTGCCAACCTATTTTCTAAAAAAAATATGATTGTTCACATTACTTCTATACAGTTAGACCTAGCTGCACCAAACTTGGCATAAACATTATTCGACACAATGCAAAAACATTATGATTGTCTACGTTGGCAAGCAACCCACTTCCCAGTGTTACCATCCTATTTTCTATGAAATCATATATTTTCATCTAATTGTCGTATCAACGTCGAACAAACAATGTAATATTGAGGTTGTTAAAGCACACTTGCATGGGCAAAGATAGGGATTGGGAGGGCTTCCACCTGACTACTTACAACTAAGTTCCATAATAGTTCAAATTAAAAGTTTCTCTTTGGGGAAGGGTGAAATACAATGGTGAGTATAAGCAGAGATAACTTTCTCAAGGCGCGAGGGGGGCTAGGTGGCTTTGAGCCCCGACTACTTAGATTAAATTTCCCTAACAGGTGAATATAAGCGTTTCTATAAGGGAAAAGCGAAATATAATAGTTAACCATTGAGATTCCCCAGGAAATCAGTTGTCAGTGTTGCAAGACCATGCCAAAATACACATATCTCATGAACTAAATGCATCAAGGGACAGAAACCTTTGCGATTGTTAGTAGAATCGCAGCTCTAACTTGTTTAATTGTAGGTTACGACCAGATTAGATGTAGAAAATCGACGTTTTCAAAGTTTAAGCTGGTATAATTTCCCCAGTTTGCAACATTACCTTGTGTGCTTTTCATATGAAGTTTATAATCACCAGAGGATACAAAATAATCAATAAACCGACGTGGTGCTATTTGAAAAAAATAGTGGTATACTACGTTTGCAACACTGACAACCCCTTGACCGCTGATTTTATCCCCTAATAATCAGCAATATTCATACAAATTAACTCCCCACAACGAAATTTTATTGTAATATATCCTCTCTGGCTTATAGCGAAATATTAATTTTATTTACCATTGTAATAAATCGATTTTGGGTTCCAGGTAGAAACGCTGTATCTTGAAAACGAAGCGGAACTCGTCCCATGCTCAACGGAACTTTTTTGCTTATCATGACTCATACTATCACCTCCAAAAATGTTGGACCCACATCCCATTTGAAAAAATATATTTTTGTGTTGAGGTGGCAACACTGTGCATGTGACATCACTCCATTGCGCATGGAAGGCTGTCCCTCTTCAGTCGGTACATGTTCCACTGCACACTTTTTGCATTTTCTTCCAGTGATTTGATTAAAATGGGACACCCTTTATATGTATATATAGTCGGTAGCGCGCTCTAGTTCAGTGCGAGCGGTCCCAGGTTCTATTCCCGGTGGGGTTTCAAAAATTTCTGTGTTGACCCAGCATCGTGAGGATAATTGGGGAACTGCTGTGAATAAAAAACAGTGATCACAGTGAGAGCTTCGGCTCTCCTCTCCCAACCCGTCTGGTCAGCGTGGGAGCAGTAGACCAACTCCTCCCTTCGGGGAGAGGCCTCATTAGCTAGTGGATTGAATATGGTTGTGATTTATTATATATATATAGGGGTTGGACAAACAAATCTAAAAGTTTGAAAAAGTGTGAAAATCATACCTAGTATGGTGTGGGGCCTCCTTTTGCGTCCAAAACAGCTTGGATCCGACGTGGAATGGACGTATACAGCTCCTGAATGGTATTGTGTGGAATGTTGTACCATTCTTCCTCCAAAACATGCTCCAGTTCCTTAAGGGGTGATGGTGGAGGGTAATGAGACCGAACACGCCTTTCTAACACAGACCACAATGGCTCATTGATGTTCAGATCTGGTGATTGTGGGACCCAGGGAGGTGTGATAGCTCCTGGTCATGCTCCTCAAACCATGATTGCACCGTTTTTGCAGCGTGACAGGGTGCCAAATCATCTTGGTAGAAGCCATCACCATCCGGGAACAATGTGTGGGCCATGGGTAGAACCTGGTCCCCCAAAATGGCCTCATACGCCTTAGCATTCATCATTCCATGCAGGGCTATGATGGGACCTGCAGAAAACCACGATATCACTGCCCATACTGTAACAGAACCACCCCCATGCTTTACAGTTGGGCGCAGACAGTCTGGATCATAGGCCTGCGACGGTGTTCTCCATACGTAAACACGACCGGTTGTTGGAAACAAGGTGTAGGTCGATTCATCGGAATACATTACGTGTTTCCACTGATCAAGCGTCCACTCCTTGTGGTCCTTGCACCACTGGATACGCCGCTTCGCATTTACTGCTGTGACCAGAGGTTTGCCGATCGCGGCCCTGCCATGAATTTTCATTTTATGAAGTTCCCGTCGCACCGTTTTTGATGAAACCGGGTTCTGTAGGCCGGAATTGAGTTTAGACGTAATTTTCATTGCAGTGGTCTGCTTTTTAGCTGCTACAATCCGTTTTAATGCCCTCCTGTCCCTATCGGACAGGATTGTCTTTCGACCACTGTTGTGCTTTGCAGACGTTGTTTGCCCATGCATTGTGTATGCCCTCGTGACATTGGACACAGTGCCTGTCGATACCCCCACAATGGTCGCCACTGTTGTCACTGAAGCTCCAACCAGACGGGCACCAACGATCATGCCTCTTTGGAAGTCTGTCAGGTCGCCCATTTTACCGCACCACTTGCACACCACGACACTCACAGGTGAACTGGGTACTGCTGACGGAAGAGGAAGGTCCACATGACACATTGAAAACAAAACACGATCGGCAACCGCAACACGTGGTGTGCAGTGGCGGGCCACACTTACGTGTCCTGTATGACGTGTTTTTAGATTTTTTGTCCAACCCCTGTATATATATATATTTGGACCTAAGCGTGCTAGGGCAGGTAATATTGTTGAAAAAATGTACACGACTATTAATGAAGCAGGGCTTTCAAAACGTAAGCTGCTGCAGCTTGGTTCTGATGGACGAAACGTGAATAAGAAAGTTGAAAACATATTGAATGAATGAATGAAAGCATCATCCCACGGGTTTTTAAAGCATAAGTCTGGAAGCAGCGTCCGACCTTAGAAGAGTACTTCTTCGATTTCTGCTCCTTAAGGGTGAGTCTACATTAAGCCAAATTTCTGTGCGTGCACATGTTGGTGAGTACTCTCAGTACGACGAAATAATGAATCGTTTCTTTCCTACTCTGGACTTCGAAACAGAAAACAAAACAAAGAGAATATATTCACATAATTACTGATATCAGAAATTACTTTTTATTATTATTATTATTATTATTATTATTATTATTATTATAGAGTCCAGTACAATAGGGTTAAATACACACACAAAAATAAACATCTAATAGAGCCGAAACGATTTACATGTGCTGCTTTAATCAATTTGCAATATTACTGCTAACCAGGATTGATTGATTTAAATCAGATCGATTTTTTTTTTAAATCAATGATTTAAATAAAAAATAGATCTTAAAAAATAAAAATAAAGTGAAGTCATACTGTGATTTGAATCATATGTAAGCTTGAAATTTACCCTTTAGTCCTTACGTGATGATAGGCTCTTATAATGTAAACCAAAACCAAAGTGATCGACCTAGAATTTAACGAACTATTCGATTAATTCATTTTGATTGGCGAAATTTTTAGAAGAGAACGTAGGAACCTCATTCACGTATGTTTACAGTTTGTATTATAAATGTGCTTGCTTTGGGATACGTATGGAAACGAGCGCTCGCTTTCTGTGCGTCTGGTCACCGCTTCAAGTCCCGCAGAGGTCCATTGAACGGAGTGGTTCGGAACCCACTTTACCAAAATCTGTATGTCCCATATAGAAGCTCACCAGCTTGTTAAGGACATTAATAACAATTCACTCACGTATGAAAACGAACACACAGAAAACAGAAAATCCCGTTTTTGTATACAAAAGAAGAATTGTTTCGTAACATTACTTCGTGTATTTATATCAAATTATTGATTTCTTCAGAAATTGTTCAAAAGCAATTTATACTCAATGGAAGTATCAAATTTACCTATGTGTATGCTAAAGGATGAAAATGCAAAGCTGCGTATCTTCTATTGATTTGACTGCATTAAATAGGTCTCATTCAACTGAATTTTATTTAAGACTTCTAGGCAACTTTGGATTAGACCGAATGGATAATAATGTGAGAATTGGTGGAATAAGGAAAGTGGGAGGAAAGAGAGAACTCTGTGAAAACCCACGCACACGGTTTTTGTTCATCACAAAACCCACATGGCACGATCCGGTATCGAATCGGGTCACCACGGTCCAGAGGTGAGCGCTATCACTGAACGACCGCAGCTACAAAATAGCTCTCATACTTTATGGAATTTTGTAATGGGGTGTTCCCAAATTGATAGTTCAATTTTGATGGTTGAAAACTAAGTGAAATGAACTAAAATTGATCTTAGTAAACTTTAATCCTAGAATTCGTTAGGAAGAAAACCATTCATCGTGTATCGACGAAAGTAACGTAGAAGTTTCCTACATGTTAACTTCCTTTCGTCAAATATACCATAAGTATATATCGCCATATCTTTCTTCCTTTTCATAATTATTACAAGTTGTAATTGCCTATATTCCATGACTATCTTCCGCAGCAAACACCACATATTCGTGGTTAAGGTATTTGAAACGGAAAAGCTGACTTAGTAGCTTTTTCAGGGCCGCAAGTTATTTAAATAAAAAATATCAACAAAAATTACTTTTTTTTTAAATCGTGAATATTTTTTTTTCAACCCTGCTGCTAACACTGTTAATAGGTTGCCATATACTGTAATTACGTTAATTGTATGTGTATACATTTTTATATTCTACCAGATGTACTCATGTAGCATGAGATATTTTCAATACATTTTAAAAACATTTTCCTTATTTCCGAAACAATACGGTATCTTTTGTGAAAATGATAGAAAACTGTGTGTATATATATATATATATATAT
>JAGDQP010024418.1:0-14606 GCA_022664845.1 Lepisma saccharinum | reverse complement strand
TACTTGTCAAAGTAATAAATGTATTTTGCCATACCCCATCCAGGTCCAGAATTGAACATACATTTTAATTTCTCCTTTATTAACAAAGCTCTGAACTGTTACGTTACAGTTTGTGTTTCTTGTAATATGTCATTCATTCTGTATGTTCATTCAAAATATTTCACAAAATTTATAAATACCTATTGTTTTATTATCACAATTTAATATAAGTTCTGTTCAATTCTGGACTTAAAATCCCCTTTGGTAGGGGATTTTAACACACAAATGTAGTCTTTTACACTCACTGGTAATAAAACTTATGGATACTGGTTTCACGTCAGATGGTCTCTTTTAGTAGCTTTTTGTCTCTTGTTGTCTCCTTTTTTGACATGCTTGCCTGTGCCTATCCCTGCGATTTTCATAAACCTAAACCTTTAATTGCTGTAGTGCATTGTTCCAGCAAATATACTAGTGTGTGTAGTAAGTATTGACCCATATATATTCTTCTTGTCTCGTTTTCTGTTTTCAAAGTTCGGAGTAGCAAAGAAACAACCGCTGATTTCACTGTAACGAGAGTCAACATGTGGAGGCACAGAAATTTAGCCTAATGTAGACTCACCCCAAAAGGATTGTCAAGTATGGGGCGCCGGAAAAGCGTCCAAAGGAAATACCGTCCAAAGATTTTTGGAAAATCGTCCAAAGGGAAAACCGTTAAAACTGATATTTTGGTTGAAATTTTTGTGAACGGGAAAATCGTCCAATAAAAATTGTATTATGTATTATTAATTTCATATTAAAACCAGTCACGGGAATATCATCCAAACGGAAAAGCAACCAAAGTAAAATCTTCCAAAGGAAAATCGTCCAATAGGTTTCGTTAACGGGAAAAATCACCCAAAAGGGAAAAGCATCCAACGGGAATATCGTCCAAACGTGGCCTCTCATCAATCTTGTAACCAGTGTGACAATATTTCTTGAGAATTTGAAACTATTGTTCTTTAGATAATGCTGTTTTGTTCTTATTGAGAACATTTAGATAGAATGTCCTGTTTACTAGTTGTTAATGCTTCTAGTTTAACGGATCTAACAAGTTTTATTTCTTTACTTGCAATATGCTTAACGTAAAGTTTTATTTTTCTCGTATGTTGAAACTTTCGCAAAATTATTTATAATTGAAATAAATTATGTTTCAAATGAGCTTAATTCACAGTCTCAAAACTTTCATAGTAATATCTTTTTATCTGCTAAGAGTGAACGAAGAAAATTGACGACCGGGTTAACCCAATAATACACAGGAAGTGACGTTACAAATACAGTAAACTGTTGAGTAGCAAATAGTGTTTAATTTAACAATTGTTGCGGTGAGTTAAATATTAACAATAGCTATTACGCGGAATAAAAGGATAATATTTGAAGTTTGAAATATATTGTTCACGAATCGGGAATGTGATAAGTAATTAAAGAAGACAAAAGAACTGGAAAGCAACCCTGTAACATTTGATGGATTGCCCAGAAAAAGGAAATATATTCTTGCATGGAATTCATTGATGTTAGTGTACTCCTTCTACGCATGTTTCAAACATCAATATTTGCTCCTCAGGTATGTTAATTAGGCGTCGTCTCCTTAGTAATCTAGTAATGTGATTGAAGTGATAACTGAGGTGCAGTTTACTTTATAGTTCGCAAAAAAAGTGTAAATTTACAGGAAATATTAAAAATTTTAAACCTGTGTTGAAGTCATGCCAGTACTCGAAATGGGTTTAAAAAGGTAAGTGAACGGTTGCAGAAATGGTCTAGAAAAGGTAAGAACCGTAAGGATACGCCATTAATAAAATGATAGGAGTACGCAAAATCCAAGATTGAAAAGGTAAGGGCACGGCGTGTTCCCTACTTTGAGGACTAAGTGTTGCAACGCAAAATATATCAAGTTTTGTGTTAAGGAAGTTTGAAATGAGAGCGAAATGTACTTGGGACTACTAAGCTAAATGTTTGTTAGGACGAGCACATGGATTTCGTGTTAAACGTCAAGTGCATCGCGTGTAGTAAAGAGAAGGTCTGACTGAAATTAAAGTGTAGTCTTCCAAACGAACTCCACGCCATTTTACATCTTCTCTTTATTTCATCAATCAACTTGGCATTCGATGTTTTGAGCTGGCCTAGGTAAACATACTCATCAACTGTGCCTATTGTCTCTCCGCTAATTTTTATTTCCCTTTTTGCAGCATGTTGATTGTATATGACCTTTGTTTTACTTAAATTCATTTTAAGGCCTGTTTTCGAACTCTCATTATTCAGTTCTTCCATTCTGGTTTGTAGTTCTTCTGCATTTGAAGCAAACAGGACTGTATCATCAGCGTACTTTAGGTGATGAAGATATTCGCCATTAATTTTAATTCCAACTTCATCCCAGTTTAAATTTTGGAACACTCTCTCCAGGACCGCACAAAACAGTTTTGGGGAAATTGAATCTCCTTGTCTTACCACTTTTCCAACTTTAAATTTTTCACTTTCTTGATGTAGTCCAATGACAGATGTAGCAGTCGAATAAATGTTTCGCAGTAGCTTGATGTAAGCATTTTCGATACCTTGATGTTCAAGTGATTTAAGTACTGCTGACAAGGAGACCGAATCGAAAGCTTTTTCGAAATCGATGAATCCCAAACATAGTGGAAGTTCATATTCATTAGTCCTTTCCATAACTTCATTCAATGTTTGTATGTGGTCTGTTGTGCCAAATCCACGACGAAATCCGGCTTGTTCCCTTCCCTATATGATTCAAAATAACTTTCGTGAACATTTTGTATAGAACTGACAGTAAACTAATTGGTCTGTAGTTTTCCACGCGTTCTTTGTCCCCTTTCTTGTGCAACAAAATTATAACAGCTTTATTCCAACTTGAGCGTATTTCTCTCTTCCTCAGACACATTGAGAATAACTTCGCAAGTTCCTCTTTCATGTTCTCACCTTCCCATTTAAACATCTCTGTTGTGAGTCCATCTTCTGGCGATTTCCGTTCTTCATCCCTCTAAGTACTTTATCCACTTCTTTCATTACATCTGGCACATCTACGTCATTTTCTTCTGAGTCTTCTTTCCCAGCTCTTCTTCGTAGTACAATTCTCTGTAGAAATTTTCAAATGTTTTTATAATTTCTTCCTTATTTCGTGTTACGGTCCCGTCTGGTCTCTTAACTGTAATTAATTGCTTATTCCCTATCATGAGCTGCTGTTTGGTTTTCTTCAAGCTCTTATTCTCCTCTATTGTATTTCTAACAAGATTTTCATTGTCTTCGTACATTCTCTCTTATTTTCTTCCTTACGGTTTTATTTAGTTCTATGTATTCAATCCTTTTTATGTAATTTTACTCTTCTTTCATTTCCCTTCTTTTCTTCGTCAAGAGTTTAGTTTCTTCTGAGATTTTGCTCTCTTTTCTTTCTGGTGCCTGCTATTTCCTTGACTGTATCTCTTATTATCTCGGTCAGTATTTTATTTCTGCTATTGATGTCTTCTTCATCCTCGAACTCTTCCAAGGCACTAAATCTGTTGGTTAGTTCTATCTCGAATGTGTCTGTGTTTCCCTAGATTTTCCAGATCTAAAAGTGGCGGTTTTCCTCTGATAAGCTTCTTTCTCTCAAGTCTAGTATTTAGTTTCAGTTTACATATCACCATCCTATGATCACTCGAGACATTGAAACTGTTCAGAACAGACACGTCTTGAAGAATTGCCCCGTTATTCAATAGAATGTAGTCTACTTAGTTTTTGATCCCATTTGGGCCTTTCCATGTTCACTTCCTCTGGGACGGTTTCTTGAGAGATATATTGGAAATGAACGGTCTGTTGGCTTCTGAGAATTCCACTAACTTCTCTCCTCTCTTGTTTCTTTTGCCAAATCCAAAGTTTCCAACTTTCGTGTCACTGTTCTACTTGGCTCCTACTTTCGCATTGAAGTCTCCCATTACAATTTTGATATGTGATTTGCTACTGTCCAAAATCTTCTGTATCTCCTCGTGTAGGTCTTCGATTTCCTCTTCGGATGTGAGGTTGTTGGAGCATACACTTGTATAATTTCCATACTGTATCTGTTGTATATATAGCCGTTGTCATATTCAGCCGTTTTCTATCCACTGCTGGATGAAGGCCTCCCCCTTTTCTTTCCACATATCTCGGTCTGATGCTATCCTCATCTATGTAGTTCCTTAAAAAAACGCTTGATTTCATCTACGCATCTTATATTTGGACGTCGTCTTGTCGTTTCTTTTCTCTAGGAATCCAATGTAGTACATTTGTCGTCCACCTTCCATCTGTTCGTCTAGCTATGTGACCGGCCCATCTCCACTTCATCTTCTTCGCAGTCTTGATTACATCATCTACCTTTGTTTGTGCGCGAATCCATTCATTTGTCTTCCTGTCCCTCCTGGTTATTCCTAGCATGCACCTCTCCATTGCTCTTTGTGTGACTCTCAATCTTTGAGTCGTTTGCGCATTCAGTGTCCAAGTTTCGCAGCCGTACGTGATCACGGGTTGATTATAACTTTATGCTTCAGACATATTGGTAGTTTGCTTTTGAAAATAAAGTGTAGTCTTCCAATCGAACTCCACGCCATTTTACATCTTCTGTTTATTTCATTAGTCAACTTAGCATTCGATGTTTTGAGCTGGCCCAGGTTAACATATTCATCAACTATGCCTATTGTCTCTCCGTTACTCTTCCTTTGCAGGATTTTGATTGTGCATTACTTGTTTTACTTAAGTTCATTTTAAGGTCTATTTTCGAACTCTCATTACTCAGTTCTTCCATTCGTGTTGTGTAGTTCTGCTGCATTTGAAGCGAACAGGACTATATCATCATCGTATCGTAGATGATGAAGATATTCGTCATTAATTTTCATTCCCACTTCATCCCAGTTTAAATTCTGGAATACACTCTCCAGGACCGCAGAAAACAGTTTTGGAGTATATTCTTCAAATTTTAGTTAGGATTAAAATTGCTATTTAAAAGTAATGTTTGTATGCGCCGTGTTCAGTAATATTTTGGTTTGACTTCGTGTCGAAGTACTGTGTTTGCTTTTTTTTAAATCTATATTTTTATATTTTACATAAATATTTTTAATATAAATATGACCTTTAAATATAATACATCTAATTTGCAAAAATTAAAATAATGTGTTTAAACAAATGTACCTCCTAAAGTGAAAACACATTTTTACAAAATTCACTGTTTCTGTTGAAGAATAAAATTCAATTGCAGCGTTATGGAATAAAGTTTCGATTTGTAGAATGAACTCTCACTACTTTAATAACACCCCATTACTTGGTACCTGCGATATAAAAGAATTCAGTTTTCTGAGATAAAAATGTCTATAATATCTAATTCCATAATATCTATAATACCTGAAAATATAACTGCTAAATTTTTAAGTAAACTCACGTACTTAATATCTACAGCATGAGCTTTGCGTGAACACTACGTCTATAATTGAATACATCTGTTTTTGTGTGCACTTGCGAACTTATCTACAACTTGAGATATTTCTAGAGACTTAGCAAGTTTCTTCTCAATTGAAGTACAGATAAAACATTTAGCCTATCAGTGTCAGTTCTATTACGAATATAATCTTTTACTTGGCGCAAACTAGAAAATGTTCGTTCACATCCAGCTGTTGATGGGGATATGCACATTGCAATAATACACAGTTTATGCAGTTCGTAAAAAGCAATTTTGAAATTCTCCAGCGTAGAAAGAAGCTGTTGAAGACTTCTTATTTTCTCATTCTTTTCTGCTTCATAGTGTCTGATGACTTTTGGGACGTGCTTCAGTTCTGATTCCCGACTATCTAAGTCATAGTTGTAGTGACGACCGAAAACTTGCAACTTTTCGTATTCACGAAAATGTTCGTTGTGGTTTCAAACAATGTAGTCCAACTAATATACTGCTGATATTTGTAAATCTTCCTTTCAACTCGGAAATAAGACGATCAAGCACTGGAAAACATATTTTAACTCTCACATCTTCAGTTATTGTTTTTAGCTGACACACTATCGACAATATAATTCTGAAGGGACGTCGATTAGGATGACTCACATGAAACTTGAGAAGAAGTAATAACGCTGTGGCTACGTGCATGAATCCAGTAACACACACTGAAGCTATTCCTAGAAAATAAAGATGACAGGAAACTCTTAAGCATATATCCTTATGGCCGGGTCTACTAGTTTGCAATTACTTAAACAGTATTCATGGTTTCAGGGGGTGATAGATTAAGGGTTACGTTTGTAGCATTATCTCATTTTTGACAAATATGTTTGTATTGCTTTCATGCACTGAGCCACAGAACTGGACAGAAATTATCAACAATCGATTCAGAAAAGGACGTTTATGCTACAGTAACAGCGGCATGATTCTCAGATCCACTCACATGGCTTGCACAACTGGGGACACGTTCACCCCAGCGGTATTTTTACAGAAGCCAAAGAAATTCAAGTGAAGGATATGATTGCCCCTTCCTTTCCACGTTTTAAAAGTGTTCAAATAGTGCGCGTGCAAGACTCTTGCAGGCTGGTCTTGGTCTTGCAAGACCAAGGCTCTTGCGCTCATCACTACTCGACACTCACGCTTCGATGGAGACTAAAAGCGTTGTTTTCATGAATATTGATAATCAGTACAAAAACCACTTTGGAGTAAAGGGAAGAGTGACGCAAGAATTCTGCTCACAAAAGAAGTTATATTCATTTTACGAGTTACTTTCTTTGTGTCACTGTGGCGAAAGTGTTTCCTTTGTAATAAAATTAAGAGAACCTTCCGCCATAGTGACACAAAGAAAGTAACTCGCAAAATGAATATCACTTCTTTTGTGAGTAGAATTCTTGTCACTCTTCCCATTACCCCGAAGGGTTTTGTGAACTGATATCACTTGTAAGGCTGCATATTAGAAAACTGTAACTCCTAGCAGCGAAACAAGCATTTTCTTCAACTTGTTGAGGTCCACAATTGACCCCCCCCGTACCAACCATTTTGGGCTAAAGCAAAAAGACAGACAGAATGACAGGTACTCTTCTACCATTTGTGAAAATTCTGTGATTGGGCTAAAAATGTCATAACTTTTGAACCTCTTCACAGATTTTGACGTATGATACACGTTTGAAAGGTACTGAGGCTTAGATTGGTTCCGCAAGCTTCGGCCGCCTATATGGTCTGGGGGGTAAGTGCTATCACCAGGAATGTGAAATTCTTTTTATTATTATTATTATTTTTCAAATTGCCCTAGTGGGTCCCTTGGAGGTCCTACCGATCCATTTTTTCCCCTGTGTCGTAGTATGGCAAAGAACTTTCAAATGCAAATTCAAGCATCAAAATCGGTCTTATAGTTCCCTAGATCCGAAATTATATGTTTATAGTGCGTGCCGCTAACAGACTCGTTGCTTAGCGTCACTCGAAGAACTACCGTTCTTCGTGATATTAATTTAATGCTTTTGTTGATGACGTTGCATACTAGAAGGAGTCTTGTGGCAATTAGTTTCCTTCTGGTAAATTTTATTTACTGTGTTAGTTATATTGTAGTTTAAAAATATGATTATAAATCATAAAAGTAGTCAAGTTTTTAATGCCAAACTATTTTCTGTTGTCATTCAGCAATAATATAAATGTATTTGAGAATAACTTGGGGAGGGATAAATACAGATATTCGCTGCAAATTTTAATTCCCATTCTTTCTCTCTGCTGATAGTCGTTTACTTCTGTTGACACTCTCCTATTTAGATTTACCTCTACTGGATTGATTCTGTAAAGACTATAAAGCATACGTGAAGAAGTCAAATTGTTTAAATTCAAGTATAGGTCCTTTCATGTGTTGTTTATATTTTTTCTTCATAGAAATAAAGATTTTTGCAATACCAACCAGAACTTTAGAAGAGATAAAGACAATTTCATGTTCTCTTTTTTAAAAAATACATATATTTATATATAAGGAAACAAGTAAGTCGAAGCTGTGCCGCAGGACTATACACATGTGTTACTTGCCGGGCTTCAGCAACGCGCGTTCTATTTGAATGATCTATGCAGGCTTGAACACGTCTCACCGAGACCTTAACGGGATCTCAACCACAACCACCTCTGTAGTTCATGTAGATCCTGAAATTTGAAATTTATTTATGGCCTTTAGACATCTAAGGCTGAGGCCGTAGTAGCTCCTGAGTTGGAAGATACCACCATATCTGGGAAAACACTCATCCAATCTAGATGATCTATACAAGTTTGACTTTGTCCCACGATACATATCCAACGACACCTCAACCACTTTAGGTGCTTTAGTAGTTACTGAGTTGAAAGTAATTGGGTTAAACTGAATTGATCCTATATCTGCTCCCTGATGCAATCTGGATGATATATACAGGTTCACACTTGTCTCGTTGAAAGTTACTAGGTGGAGGTGATTCCATCCTCCCATCTCTGAACTCACTGATCCAATCTGGATGATCTATATGAGTGTGAACTCATCTCTACGATATCTTTCCAACGACAGCTGAAATACTTTCGTAGCCCTGTTAGTACCCGAGCAGTACTAGATTAAGCTATTGAGTCCAACCCTGGGCTAAAGACTCCGTTAGGGTCCCTGTATTTTGTAAAAGCAACTTATTTACCTTCGGCGAGGCCCCTGAAAGAGTGGAGGTCCTGAGCTGCAAGCCCCTTTAGAGTCATCTTAATCCGACTCTGTTCCTGAGTTGAAAGTTGTCGACAGACATACATAGCGGTTGTATAGGGCGTCCCAGCAGCAGCACTTGTTGGTGAAGTCTAAATGTGGTATAAATGTTCATATAGGAACTTCTTAGTTTATGCAGAGATTTAAATATTTAGCTTCTGCCGTGATTACAACTACATATGTAGTTACCCATTGTATACTTCACTCAATTCTGTGAAATTTGACTTGCTTAGCCGGCTGCGTCAGATGCTTCCATCAACATCATTGAACAATTTTATGACTAGAGTGATGCTACTACTATTTAGAAACTAAGAGCTTTACATTTGAAAGATACTAATTAATCTTCTAGTTTTGAAGAAGTCATTAATGCTTTGTAACTCTCCGACATTTGCTAAGCTTTTAATTGGGTTGATTTTTATAAAGAATTTACTTCCCATAGAAAAAGTATATGTGAACTCAAACAATTGTTTCCTCTAAACTTAATTTAAATGCTATTCCAAATATATACGTTGATATCTTGTGTTCAGAGCATTCCTGATTTAACCGCATTTGCTTAGACATTGATTTCGATTCTTAAAACAAATGAAAAAATGACAGGAATAAAGCAATTCTGATAACAAAAAACTCAAATTTCACTTAATTTTGTTCATAGCTGTCAGAAATCTTATGACCTGATTAAGGGAGATGCAGCATTACTCGGAAATGCCAAAAAAGAAGTAAAATATTTTGGGTTTTAATGTTAAAAAAGTAAAATATCTCATGTATACAAATTTAAATATATAGTAGTTTGTTATTTATCATAATTTATACGTGTATGCTTAAAATTCATTCATAGCCTACACTTTCGAATGTTTCCTTGAGTTCTTTCTATCTTTATTTTCTTGGTGTTGTGAAAATTGCGTAGCCATCAGGACGACGACATTTCTTTAGTTAACTGTCATGCTCTATCCCGTATTGACACACTAGAAACCTAGCCTCTTCAGATTATGAATACCACTAGCAAAATTCCAGACATATAATTTCTCCTGTAAATTTTAGAAATATGGTTGATCACATCTAAATTTAAACCATCATTCTGTGTTATCGAATTGTACAAGTTATTGCCTTGTACTCTGTTACGGAAAAGACTGTTAGTGTTGTATTATATTGCCTTTAGGCATATATGGCTCACCACGTGTGTATTTTATTTTATGGTTGCCAATTATTGACCCGTATTATACGCTCTGTATCACGCATTCCACATAATTCAATGAGACACGATGTCATTTCTTGTTTATTCGTCACGTATATACTTGGCGTTTATTAACATTTTGCATTATGTGCGTTTATGCTCCGTTGTGACTTGTGTTTTTGGTAATCACACGAGTAACAATGATTTTCTGTAACTACAAACTTGGAAGAAGTGTTTGGAGACGTGTTACATTCCCAGTTTACCATGTGTATTTATAGCATTGTAATAACACATACGAAACATGCCTAGATCCTAATTCAAAAGGTTAATTTATAATTTCTCACAGCTATATCTTATGAGCTATTCGTATTACATGTGCTTGTTAAACACATACTGGTAACATCTCTTGGTTCTTAAAACACCGCAGACTGTTAATTCTTTAGTTATGCGCTGTATGTTGACGACGTACCCTTATCATAATGACTATTTTCATTTCTCTTGATTCTTTATGACGTATTAGGTGGTGACATCAGAGAAACTGAAGCACTGTCTGGACTTTTACTGAGACGATCTTGTCATTATGTTTGGCATTTTTGGACTATTTTTCCTTTGGATGCTTTTTCCTTTGGACGCTTTTCCCGTTCCGTTCATATGAATAAATTAGAAATTAATGTTTATCAGATTTGGACTGTTTTCCCTTTGGACGATTTGGACTCGCCGCGTCAAGTACATAAAAAGTGGGACACTGAGGGCAGAACTTTATTTTGTGATATTAAGTGCAAAAATATTGTCAAGATTCTTTGGTTTCTTTCAAAAGGATGAATCTCTCTCTCTCCTAAGGGTTATCCAGAATATTGGTGAACAGATCTTGCAAGGCCCAAGCTGTGAAAAAAAAATATAGGACTAGATTTGCGTGTCTTCAACAATGAAAACTTGCTTCTTGTTTGCAATATCCTGCACTTTGATCTTCAGCTCTGTCAAATGTTTCCAGGAAGCAACAGCATTAGATCAAGTATGCAAAATCATTATGTTGAAGCTGGGCGGTACATCATAGAAAAGTTACCTCTCGTTAATAAAGACTTGTTGGAGAGTTCTGCATGCCTACAAGCAAGAAATCGTGTAAGAAGCTATTAAGGGGGGTGTTGTGAAGATAGCAAAATCTCTTCCTTGAAACATTCCTGCTGACATTGGAATTATGGTTTTCCTTTTTCCACTCTCTTCGTTTCTTGTATTTTATGTGATATGTATGATTATTTCTCAGGTGAATAGGTCGGACATTGCTTCAGTTTGAGAATGAACCTGTAACAGAAAGAGAAGAAAACATAAGAATTGATGAGTACTGCTATCCAGGGCCGGATTTGGGAACTGCAAGACACCTCAATGCGGGATGGGGACGAACCCCAAGGGGGCCCTGACGTGGGGAGAAAAGAAAACAACCTAAATCTAGTCATTAGTAATAGCCTGTATCGTCATTAATAATTAGCTGTTTTCTGGTGATGAAAATAAAAGTGGTTGGACCACTGGCAGAGTTTGTCGAAAAAAAAAATCGAAACCCATCGTAAATCACAATAGCACATTTGGGCCTGTTTATTTTTTCCTCACTGGGAAGTCGGTACTAATTTACGGGTTCTCGAATATTTCTCGACTTTGGAAAAAAAAATTCTTCCATCCCGGTTCCGTCTCGACATAACTTTTCTTCCCGTACATCCCTAGTATTGTGCATACTTTTGCTGTATGAAATCTAGTTGTGAAGTTTTAAACCAAGTTCATTTACTTTGTTCAAAAAAGTATATAATCCTCTGAATTTTCCTTTTTCAGGCTGGAATGCATGCTGTCCGAGAAAACAGATATATTGTTCTCGCCAAAGATTTTGAAAAGGGCTATAAAAACAACATCAAGAAAGACGAGTCAGAGCATGAATTTTACAAGTAATTTTTTTTGTATCAGTGAAAATTATCGATGTGAATCGTGGTCTTTATATTTTTCCGAGTGCAAATATTATGTAATAACAGGTTGAATTAAAGTTAATTTTGTTTATACATCGTTGTTGTGTCTGTATTATATACCTTTAGACGAGTGGCATATTTCTTTTATCCATATAAAATAAATCCTGAGAACGGAGTAAGGTTTGATAGACGTGTTTTTTTAAATATATATTGCCCATCTATGTTGTATACCCATAAAAGTTTGTTTTAATAGTAATTGTTGATTATTTGGAATCATCTTATGGCATTATTTGCCTACTGTACAAAAAATCTGTTTATGAAGATAAGTGAATTTAGTTTTCCCAGTGTACACTGAAAATCTGTTTAGGTATGTATAAAGCTTAATTTTTAATGGTTTTGTTGTAGATTACCACAGCATATATTTATTAGTGCATATGTACGAAGCAAAACAACAAATAAAAGAATATGAGTGAGTATTAAACAGTTTCGGCCCTATAAAAGTTAGGCTGACTTCAGATTTTAGTGGTCATCTTTCTCAATTTAAAGTGGGTATTCCTGTATCGTTATCCCAACCGATTAATTAATGGCGACCATTTTTGTATTGCGGCGCATGTCAATGTGTGTTCGTAGATCTTTACGGAAAACAGAATATCTGCGCACTGGTTTAACACAACATTCAAACAAAAACTGCTCTAAAGTCTGATTGAGAATTTTAGTCGTCATATGTAAAAAACCTAAAACGCAATCGAACTGGTCAAAATGGTATCCAAATGTGATTGTCGAAATATAAAATAATCACCAGACTAACAACGCTGCGACACGGTGATCGAATCTTGACCCGGTGACGCTCTTGCTCCTGTGGTATGACAAATCAATCAATATTGTAATTTTTTAGATTCCTTGAGAAGTGAGCTATGTACAGGAACTTCATTTTTGAGAGTTTTAAAAGTTTGGAATGCTTTTATGCTATTCAATACTTAAAACACATTTCTTGTTTTCAGAATTTCCTTTACCAGGGGACGGGGGCATATTTGCACTTCTCCGGCGACATTATTGTTCTTTTCGGGGATATGAGACTATTTCCATATTTTAATTCTATTGTTAGGAACTTTCCGGAGTCTTATTGTCGGTACTGTGAGGAGTAGTACCCCCGCTTCCTGTCACCCCTAAAAGAATGTTCAAACACAACACTATATAAGGACATAAATAAACCTCTGCTTCGCCCTCCGGGTCAAAATCGGGTCCCTACCCTGTTTCAGATCTGGTTCCTAGTTGAAAATTGTTTCCTGGAAGTGGAATCTGGACTATATATAGAGGTTTGAACTAGTGTCTCCAAGACATTTCCAACGAAACCTCCACCAAGGTACTTTTTGGCTTCGGGAACCTAAGCATTATTCATTCCTTTCCTCTTTTGAAGGAGCTCTTTTTAAGTATAGCACCCCAATTCGTTTAAGTACCGTATATCAGTGGAGAGACTCTTCAGTAAAGCAAGAGAAGTGTTGCATTATAAAGGGGACAGTACTTTAAAACAGTAGTTCTCACACGCCGGGCCGCGAAGCTATTGTACGGTACCAGTCCTCGACAAATTAATATATTTGATAATTTGGAATTTATTTTGTAGTTTTCGATGGTTCAGAATTGAGATTAAATATATTTCCTTTTTAAAACAACTAGACTCTGAAGATGCGCTGAAATATTTTAAACGTGAAAAAAGCCTCTAACTTACTGGCGTCTTCACGGTCCTTGGACGTTTTCCTCTGTAGTTTGCCGGTCTGTGAGTATTAAAAGATTGAAATACACTGCTTAAAGGACTAGTAGTTACTCCCGTTCAAAAATGTTTGGATGTACTTTATTATACATAACTGTAGACTACCTGTACCACCTATTCACTACAATATTATGAAGTCCAGGTATTTTTTCTTTTGTTTTTTTCAACTTATCTTGTAAAGATGGAAATTGATTTAAATGAATAAGGTAATTTATTTATTTATTAGAAGTTAGCACGGATACAGCAAACGCCATTTTACACCGTTCTTGTAACAAACAATAAATATAATATATCAACAAAGACTTATGCAATAGGGATCTTTTTTTTATTACTGCAGAATCCTGACATGTAGATTTTGTACATGTGTTTACAGATTGTACTTGATGCTACATGTATAGCTTTCTTTAGCATCTCCATTTATGTATGTTACGTGGATAGTTTTACTTTATGAATTTCACATACACTAGTCTCATTTACCGGCGTCGGGAAGTGGCGACCCCATCGCCCAGTCAGTTTTACTGGCTGCAATTAGCCCTGGCAGCTGCCAACATCGTTGCTGCCTATGAGAAGTTCAACAGCAGAGCCAGAGTGCTTCTTTGTTGAGAATTTTTACTTCCCACTTGCGTAGGGGATTGGCGACCTCATCGTAGGTCTACGGACCGCAACGTGATACATCACATAGCCCGAGCAGCAGCTGCTCGTATACGGCGTAGGGAAATGGCGACCCCATCGTCCAGCCGGCTTTTGCTGGCTGCAGTCAGCCTTCGCAGCTAAACATCTACGCTGCTTGAAAGGAGGACCAGCAGAGAGGAGTTTCATTTACGTTCACCTCATTTATTATCCACAAATGATTCATTATTTCATCTCTGGTGCTGCGACTTGCGGCTCCACGCAATGACAAAGGATGTGTTATGGTTGTATTTTCATTGACGCTGGCCCCTGGGACCCGAGGAAAGGGGGCGGAACCATTTGATAGCGCCTAGTAACCTACTAACCTTAACAGCAGATTCTTGGATGGTCTAGCTCGTTGAGACTGGGAAGTGCGC